>APFE030616772.1:0-11686 GCA_000404065.3 Pinus taeda | reverse complement strand
GGAAAAATTTGGTCCAGTCTTCATAAAAGAATATGCTTGAAGTACAATAGTGCAACTTCAAGCTTAAGTCATATACAAAAACTTACGACCCTTTCTAAATGCATGAAAGGGTCTATAAATATCCCCCCCCACAGTGATCTGGAAATCGATAGTGATGATTCATTCTTCTGGCTGTTTGCCCTTTGTCCTGAGTTGGCATATTTCCAGCATTGGCTCCACTTCTTTAGGGCGGCTGAGTCAAGAATTGATTTGAGCAGCATAGGTGGCATCATTTATATTGGGAATAATACACCCAATCGCATCACTCAGGCATTTGAGGGCGGCTCTCTGACTGTATGGTTTAACTAGGAACAACCAATAGGTGTCCCAAGTTAAACTTTTAATCCCTGAGATTAATTTCCCGTTCTTTTCAAGCTCTTGGTTACATGACTGATCCAATGTCTTGGCTGATAATAGTTTACCTGGTGTACATTGAGAAATCATGTTAGATAAATAGAGAGTGTTATTGATCAAGTCAATTAAATTGCTGGTAGATAATTTGCATCGGGAGACAGCTCTCTCTGCTTTCATTAATTGGGACTGCCATTCTGTGAATAGGATTTCCTTATGGGATTCTAAGATTTTGGGCAAGTTTGCTACCTTTCCCTCATTAGAGTCCTGCCATGTAAGAAAATCTGTCAAAGTGTCTTTGGCTTGCTCCAAATCCTGCCTGGAATCCACTGACTTATCTATTATAGATGATGTTATGTCGCATAAAGGTTCAACTTGGGTGATTTCATGACATAACAATCTTATTTGCGTTATTAATGCCTTGTTGATTTGCATTGCCTCTACTCTGAACTCGGTCGGCTGGGGAAGACTCTTGAACCTTTCTACCTGAGCTGATAATTGAGAAATTTGCTCATCGTTTGTCTTTGCCATCTGTTCATTCATCGCCTTCAATTTTGATAATGCCTCGGATAGTTCTTTATGTTCCTGTATTGCTCCCGAATCAATGCTCTGCTTCTCTTCCTGCAACTATTTATTTAGTTGGTTGTTTAATTGTTGCTGTGTGGACAGTTGCTGTTGTAGCTGTTCTAACTTCTGCTGCTCTGTCGATAACTGTGCTTGCAATGAAGCAATCGCTTGATCCTTTTCCTTCAATAAATTTCTTACCTCCGATGCCTTATCCATGGTGGCTGCCGAATAGGCGCCAACATACTGAGATAACTTGGTTAGGTCATCGGAGGGGTCAAATTCTTCTCTCCATACCACATTTGCTGTTATCGTTTGTTCAGGGAATAGAGAAGGTTGATCAATCCTTCTTCTCTTCCTTTGTCGTTTTATCACAGCCCTGTGTTTTGGACTATAGAAAACATCTAGTGGAGGAATGTCCTCTACTTGCAAAAAAATTTGATCGGAGGGGTTTTTTGGAATTATTTCTACTACTGTACTTGAGGGTGGACTGCTGGTTCCTTTGTTTGGAACCTCCTATGATGCTATATCTTGTATATCAGCAGCTTTGGACATTTTGACGTCCGTTGAAGTTTCAAGATTGCCTATAATGGTATTGAATTGTTGCCATTCTTCAAGCAATTTTGGATCCACTTGAGTATCCACATTTATTTCTTTGCTGCTCTTCTCTTGTTGCCTTTTCTGTTCTTCTTCCCTTATTCTCTCCTGTTGCTTGTTTTCTGCCTCTTCCTGTTCTATTCTTCGCAGTTCCTCTTCCTGTTCTTTTTTCTGTACCTCTTCCTATTCTATTCTTTGCAGTTCCTCTTGCTCTCTTCTCTGGACTTATTCATAGATTGCAGATGTACCAGGAGGTTCATTAGTAAGTTGCTGCTCAGGCTCGCTTGACTGAACAGTCGGGGTAGTAGCTAATAAATCTAGAGGCAGAGTTTGCAACCTCTGTTCTCTAAGTTTGTTAAATTCTACCAACCCGTCGTCGCGATATCTCATCCTGGCTAGCTGTTGTACCTGGAAGATTGACTCGGCGGAGGAGAATAGGTCATCAAACTCATCTTCCTTGTGCTCGACTTTGGTAAGCTTGGCTTGATCTAGGGTGTTATAGATGATTTTCTTCGGGTCGAAGCGTCAATTGGGCAGAGTGGCGAGACTTAAGACGTTAATTTTTTCTGTCTCTTTCTCTGCATGTTTATAATCATGCAAAGTATAGATGCCACACCTAAGAGGAAAAGGAGGCCAAACTTGCTTTTTTGAATTTCTGAGAGTTTTCGTGGCTGAAGCAGGTGTAAGCTGATATGTTATTTCATGAGCTAATAGCTTATCTGGTATGTATAATGGGAGGACATGCGGTCTGGCCTGACTGCCGAAAACTCTGACATAGGTGAATTTTTCTTCTCCAAACCAGGTTCCTAGGGCTGTTAAGTCAATTTCAGCCTGAGAGGAGATCTTAGGGGCAGGTTTATCAAAAATTGCATAGTAAAGAGGTAGCATAAATCCATTGCAGACTTGGTATAAATGGTGCTTATAATTAGTTTTCCATAGCTTCTGGTGGTAAATATGAATAGGCATAGGGTACTGTGGAGTCCATCGCCAACCTAAAACAGGAAACTCGGAATTGAAACAGAGGGGATCCAAAATGTAGGCACTAAAATAGAATGGAGGGATGAACCTATCGGTAACACGAGATTTGTTTCTGAATTCAAGAATAGCCGTGGCCAACTTATCCGATAATATATTCCCCCAATCCATAATTTCACTATTACATGCTGCTTATATCAAAGGAACCATTTCTATAGAAAACTTAGAAGAATCATGCAATCCCCATAGTCGGCACATCATGGCTCCAGCATAACAATAAGGAGAACATAAAGAGTCGACAGAGTACTTACCCGAAGACTCATGTTTGTGTTTCACCGGGTTCTGTCTCCATTCTCTTATAGGTGCTGACCCGGTCTCATTCTCATCTCGAAACTTCTCAAGAAATGCTTTATTATATTTCTTCTCTGGCTCGGGCAAGTGATACATTTGTCTGAAATCGTTGGGCTGAAATGAACCAAATATTCTTCCATCGACAGTGCATAATTTTCTGTTCGTAATTGGAATTGCTTCGATTGCCCATCTCACCACATCCGTATATGGAAGAATTTGTTCTCTAGCTGCTATCCTATGAAGGTAGGAATCAGCCAAATCCTTCAAAGTAGCATCGGATTTCCGTCTTGAACCTGCTGAGGCTTGTACTGATGTTTGCTCAGGTTCCTCGGCTTCAACCAGGTTGTAAATATTTTGCCAAGTAGTGTTGCCAAGGCCGAGACATGTGGTATCAGAGATTAATCCCTTCTTGCTTGGGCCTGGATTGGTGGCATGCTGCCCTGTTATCATAGGAGCCGAAGGAATTCTAGACTTCTTAGATTTCTTTCCCATTGTTACTGTGGAAAAATTCTATGCAGGAGAAAGATAGACGTAATGCAAAGAATAGATAGCTAAAACCAAATATGAAGAAATTGTGTCAATCAATGGGAAATGGATGATTTATCATAAAGCTCCCACAGATGTAATCTCTGAAAGGATTTAGGCATGACTGCTCATTAATTGGCCGTTAATACCTGTCAATCACTTAATTGCTTGTTATATCCTTTATTTTCCGAATAATGGTTTAAGCGTGGATTTGATTTGTTTTGGCGGTTGGACGCGAGCGAATCTCTATCGGGAAGAGAAAAGGCTTTCAATGATAATTAATACATAATATAGCAAAATCATATTGATCTTTTTCGAAAATCATGCTTTTGGGTTCATCGCAATCAGCAATCGAAGAAAGGCTTGGGTAATTTCATTTGAGTCTTATGAAATCCCCGATCACCGATATGCGATATCGCTAGACTCGCATCGAGAGTTTGAATGAGGAGAGCTTGTTATGTTCGCGTCATATTCCCTGATCGTCGATTGCGATATCGCATCGGGGCAAAGGGGAAGGGCCTTTTATTATTTGTTTTCCCGATTATCCATCGGCTATTTGGCTTTTATCGCATCGGGGAAAATCAATGGGTCATGGTTTATGCATCCTTTTGTTATTGCGATATGCGATTTTGCGATCGCTTTATCGCAATAATAAAGGATTATTCCTTTTTAAAAGACTGATTATTTCAAAGGGTTTGAAGCTATTTTGTTTATTTCGGAACCTTTAGAAAAGTGATGGATTAATACAAATTTTAAATTAAAAGGGACCCATTTCAATTTATAATTTTCTAAAGTAAGATTTATTGAAATGGGGGGTTGTTGTGTAGCACAACAATTGGCAATTCATTGGAAGAAACAGTTATCTTTGAAAAAGTTATTGAAATTTTTTGAACTTTCTTTACATAGATACCTTGTCTAAAAGGAAAGTTCTAATATAACTAAGTATACATACATTCTGAATATAATAAAGACATGTTTTTGTTAATTTCTTTCTCTTGTTAAAACTAAATACATTCTAAGTTTTAAATTGGCATTTATTGGTTGATAATGATAAAACAAAACATCTTTCCAACTTAGCCATTTTGGTTGACTCCTTTGTCATCGGTAGAGGCTCTGCTGCCAGCAAATGTTCATAGTTTCGACAGGGATACCTTTTAACCATTTGATTGTTCATGATCCCTCCATCTTAGAGTATGATTAAAAGAATGAATTCAAAACATGTTTACATATTTTGTATTTCTTTTTCTTTTCTATTTTTTGTAAGATAAAAATCCATTGTCCTGGTTTGGTTACCAGCTGATTTGACAATGCCATTCACTGGTTGTATTCTAATCGAACAAGCTGGCTTGTGATGAGACCCCTTGTCTTATGCTTATAAGCCATTACCCTGTTTTGGTATGCAGTGTAGGTAATGTCGATTAGACTATTTCCCAATGATCATGGTAAGCAGGCTTGTAATAAGACCCCTTATCTTTATATCAGATATTTTAGAATTACACTCTGAGTAATCATAAACTTGGATGAATGGGATGAATAATTTTCTCCTTAAGAGAAGATGGATGACAAGGTAAGAGTTGAGGATGCTAAGATTGAATCAGTCTCTGTTTTGATATTGATAACCTTTTTTGTGGCCAGTTTGAAAACATTAAAATGATTTACAGTAGTTCTAAATATTGAGAGGATTTTTACAAAAGTAGAATGGGGTTTTCAGAATGTTAATATACCTAATTTCCTAGAAATTGTTCCTCTTGTCTAAGATGTCTATTTTACAAAAGTAAATATTAAAAATACTTCTTCCGAGCAACATTTCAATATAGAAAAGGCCAATAGAAGCTATTTTACAAGCTTATTTCCTAATGATCCTAAATGTTGCTAATCCTACTGAATTTAAAAGAGAAGGGGTGACCTCCTCAATTCAAGAATTTCTTTAAGATGAGGCCATTAACAGGAAGAGTATCCCTCTTTCCTGATAGATCTTGTAATATGAATGTCGAATGGCCTACCTTTTCGCTGATCTGAAATGGTCCAAGCCACATTTTTTGGAATTTGGTGTGTTTACCCTTATCCTCATGTGCTTTGTCCCATTTTAGAACTATATCACCAACCTGCAACTGTTTAGAACTAGATGAAGCTATCAAACGATAACTTGATTATCTGTTGATGTTTATCGTGGGTAATTTTGGCCTTTTATCTTTCTTCTTCTAATTTTAAAATCTAATCATGTCTGAGTTGGACAGAAGAAGAGGGTCTTTCTTCAATAAACTGAACTAGGGCTAGAGAAGGAAGCGCTAAATTGGTCGGTAGTACTGCTTCGTTCCCGTAGACAAGGTTGAATGGGAAAGTACCTATAGAGGCCTTCTGCATTATTCTATCAGCCCATAGTGCGAATACTAAAGATTTGTGCTAGTTTTTATGATTTTGTTTGATAGTTCACTTAATGATTTTGAGTAGATGTTTATTGGTAGATTCTGCCAGACCATTACCCCGGGGATAGTAGTTTGCAGAATATTTCAATTTAAATCCTCTTTTGATAGCAAACTCAAACATGGCATTTCTAGAAAAATAAGATGCATTATCAAAAACAAGAGCATTAGGGACACCAAACCTGGTAATGATGAATTGGTCTATGAATTCTATAATTCCTTCAGAGTTTGTTGTCTTTAATGGAATTGCTTCAACCCACTTGGTAAAGTAATCAATAGCAGTAGGGATATACTTGTGTTGTTTGGAGGATTGTGGAGTGATCTCTCCAATGATGTCTAGTCCCCATTGTTCAAAAGGTTGATCGATATTAACTGGTTGCAAAGGAAAGGCTGGTTTCCTTTGTCTTCCACTGGAGACTTGACAACTTCGGCATTTCCTTACATACTCATGGGTATCTCTGAATAAGGTGGGCCGGTAATATCCAGCATGGATGATTTTATGAGCTGTTGTGTCAGCTCCAAAATGTCCTCCAACTGGTCCATCGTGTAATTCCTGCAAGACCTTTTGTGCTTCAGGTTTCGCCAGACATCTTAATAAAACTGAATCATAGTTTTGCCTAGAAAGCACATCATCAATAATAACAAAGTTTTTAGACTTTAATCTAATAGCCCATTTTTTTTGGTAAGAGAGATTAGGAGGTGCATGTCCATTTTTCAAATAGAATATTAAATCTGCATATTGAGATTCAGAATCGGTAATACTTATCTGGTTGATTTTTTCAATATGATCTGTATCACCTGATTCCGAAATGTTGGGCGCTCCTGCTAATAACCTACAAAAACCTTGGCCTCTAATAATCTTTGCTGGCTTGATTTCCAAGTCATATTCTTGAAGTGTTGTAACCTAATTTGCCCTTTTTTCACCTAGTTCACTTTGGATCAGTAATTGCCTTACTGAAGAAAAAGGAACTATTACTTTTGTATGGGCTTTTAGAAGAAAGGGCCTGTAATGTTTGATGGCTTTATACACAGCAAAGGCTTGTTTTTTAACTTCAGATTAATTTAGTTCCGCACCTTGAAAATTTGAACTGAAGAATGAAATCGGTGCTTCCAAGTTGTAATCGTTGATTTGAGTGAGTACCGTTGCATAAGATAAATCGGACGCGATAGTGTACAATGTGAAATGATTAGAAAAATTAGGAGTGTTTAAAGCAGGGGCATTGATTATTGATTGCTTGATTAAATCAAATGCTTCTTTTTCCACAGCTCCCCATCTAAACACTGAATTTTTCTTAATCATGGTTTGTAATGGTAAAATGATATGAGAAAAATTGGGAACAAATCTTTTGACAAAGTTGATCTGTCCTAAAAATGATTGCATTGACTTTTTGTTATGAGGAAATGGGATTTCATAAATTTCTTTAATCCTATCGGGGTCAATATAAATACCATCTTTGGAAACAATAAAGCCTAAGAGCTTTCCTTGATCTAGAGCAAAGAAGGATTTTTTAGGATTAAGTGAAATGCCATACCTTCTACAGCGTTCAAAGATTTGATTCAAATCATGTAAATGGTTAGATCTCTTTTTAGAAAATACAGTAATATCATCTAAGTAGACGACTACTGTCTTGTTGATCAATCCTTTGAAGGCTATATCCATTGCTCTTTGGAATGTAGCTCCTACGTTAATAAGTCCAAAAGGCATTTTCTTATAGGCGTAGGTTCCCCATTTTGTTCTGAAAGTAGTTTTGAGTCTGTCATCAGGATGAACCAGAACTTGGTTGTATCCTGAAAAACCGTCTAGAAAGGACATTAGTTCAGAACCTGCTACTGAATGGAGTATTTGTTCCATGGTAGGTAATGGGAAATTATCTTTTTGACTGGCCTTATTCAAGTTTCTAAAATCAATACAAATCCTAATGTCACCATTTTTCTTTCTGACAGGTACCATGTTGGAGACCCAGTTTGAGTGTCGGACTGGAAAAATAATCTCTGCTTTTAAGAGTTTATTGAGTTATGATTTTATTTGACTCTCCAAGTTTGGATGTATTTTCCTCAATTTTTGTTGAATTGGTTTTTGTTCGGGTAGCATTGGAATGGTATGATGTATGATAGATGTATCATAAGTTTTTAAATCATCATAATTCCAAGTGAAGACATGTTTATTTTTTCTTAATAATCTAATAAATGTTGTCCTTTCCTATTCGGAAAGTCCTAATCCTAAATTGATATTTTGAGAATTCTGCTCAGTACCAAAATTTATCAATTCAAACCTTAAGGTAGAACTTTGGATTTTTGAATTGGTTACATGTTTGAACCTGTCTTTAATGTCATAGAGGTCTTCAAGTTTAACCACAGGTTTTGGTATGGAGTTTTCCTCATGCTTTTCTTTCATCTAAAGATCATGATCATTTTCATCAATGATCTGATCATTATAGGATTTGTCAGAAGTTAAGAAATGTAGGATGTCTTCATCATGGTTGAATACTCTCAAATTGGTGATATTGTCGGGGACTGATGGCCTAAAGATCAACTCTACCGAAAATCTATCTAGACTAAAATCTTCAGAAGGGAGGAGTTTAGAAGCAACATTAGCCAACAGGTTAGCTGTTGCATTCTGGGATCTGGGAATAGATGAAATATTGAATGCTAAGAAATGAGATAAAAGTTCTTGGACTAAAGACTGGTAGTGTTTGAGGTGATTAGAGAGACAATGGATTGTGTTTCGAACTTGTTTTATCACAATCTCTTAATCGCCGAACACTTTTAAATATTGAACTTTCAAGCCGATAGCTTTGTATAATCCTTGGATCAAGGCTTCATACTCAGCTGTATTATTGGTGCATTCAAATTCTAATCTACAAGAAAGCATTGTTTTTTCTCCCTCAGGGTTGATCAAAATACACCTTGCTCCTGATCCTTCACTAGATTTTGAACCGTCAAAATATAAAGACCAAAATAAAGAATTATCAACATTTTTATTTACAAAATTCTCGGTAACATTAACACATCTAGATCTGTCAGTTTGTGAAAAATTTTCGATTTGTGATGTGAAATTGTTTACCGAGAAAGGAGGTGGCTGGGCAATATAATTGCCAAAGAATGATTCAGAAGAATAATTTCCTAGAATGTTGTTATTAAATGCAACTGGTTGATTTTCTTGTTCGAATTTTGTAACAGTACGTGTCATGTGTTTCTCCCGATTGATTCTTATCTATTTTGGCTTTCCTTTGTAGGGCAACCACATATGAGACCAATCGGTAGAAATATACTCGTGGAGCTTTTCTGACCAATCCCTGCTTAAAATTAATCCATAGAACTCAGGTATATCGGCGATTAAGATATCAATTCTTTGAACCACTCGTGGATCAGCCGATAACCTGATTGTAACAGAGTTTATTTCCCCTAAAACCCTGGACTTTAGTTCTATCTAACTTCACAATGTGAATTGAGGACTTCTGGGGTTCTATGTTCAGTTTAGAACAAACTGAAGCTGGCATTATATTGGATGATGCCCCAGAGTCAATCAAGCAATTATGTAGATTTCGATTGTAAATTTCGTACGTTAAGAGAAAAGGAGGGGTATGGGAATTTGATCTATGTCCAATTAGAATTGTATCAGTTGCCTCAACTCTACCAGAAGGTGGTTGTCCTGAATCGCTTGCAGCTTTAGCACTGGGGAGAGGCGAAGAGGGAACTGCATTAAGTTCTTTGAGAAGCAATTTTTGTTGATGTTTTAATTTACTGAGTTCAAACATGGTGATGTTTGCCTTAGTCCTTTCCATATCATCAACAATATTATAGTCCATTGAATCACATACTACGAACGTCTTAGATGATGTAGGTATATTGGAGGATGACGGTTTATTTTGAGATACTGTTGGGGCTGGCTTCCTTGTGAGTACCTTTTCCTTTGTAGTATTGGTACCTGCACTCCTTCTCTTTGAATTGGCCTGAACAGGTTCAGGAGTACTTTTACTCCTGGTAGTCACGGGAAAGGCTTCTTGTTCAGCTTCAGTATCGGAGTTAGGCAGTATAAAGTCCCACATTCCATGGCATTCAACGACTTCCTCTTCTTCTAATTCATTGGATGGTGTAATTGTTTCTTCTTCTTCTTCTTCCTCAGTATCTAAATCTGCATAGGATATAACATTTGGAGGCTTGGACTCAGGCTTCTTAAAATTCCTGTAAGGTTTCTTTGTTGAGGACTCTGCTACTTGCTTCTTAATCTCAACCATTTCATTTGACATGATTTTGAGGACTTTTTGAAGGCCCTCCATATCGTATGGATCTTTGGTGATTTTCTTCTTTGAATCATCCTTGAAAGACACTTTTTTGGATTTCCGTTCCTCTAGAGCAGCTTTCTTTTCCAAAGCGATTACACATTTTTCGACAGCAAGGGCTTCTTTCATGTTTTCAACCAATGTAGGTTTTTTAGCCCTATCTACAAAAATGGCTATATTTGAGGGTAAGGCTGTAATGTACCATTCCCTTCTAATTTGTTCACTTGGCTTATCATCGGTAGGGATTTTGTTCAAGAGTTTGTTAAATCGGGAGTTAAACTCCCTAATTGGTTCTCTTGACTCGATCCTTAGATTGGAAAGGTCAATGATGAGTGTAGCTAAGGATCTATCATCGTCGTATTTGGTAAGAAACTGTTCCTGAAAGATATTCCAACTGGTGATGGATCCAGAGCGAAAGGAAAAATACCAAGACCCTGCTGATCCTTGTAATGTGTAGGGGAACAATCTAACTACAACATCTTCTTCTGTTACTCCCTTCAAATTAACTGACAACATGAAATTATTTGTGTTCCTCAGCTAATGTTCCAGCATCTGGATTGAACTTTGGTAACCATTTCTCAGGATAATCGGGTAACGGATGTAAAGGCGCAGGCATAGTGACTGCACTAGGGCTTCTCCATGGTGTTTGAGCCATTTTGGGAGTACCAACGATTGCCTGTGGTGTTCCAGGTGATTGGGGAGGAGGTGGAAATGAAGACTGAAAGGATTGGGATGTTGGAGGTTGAAGGTCCCTTGCGTGAACAATAATATGTAATGGTGAAGTGGTGTGTTGACTTCGCACTTGCGTGATGATGAGATGGAAGATGATGGAGAAAAGGTTTTCACTACCAGAACCTTCAGTGTTCTTTTTAATCCTTTTCCTTTGGGGTAAAGGCAACTCAGGTGGTTCAATGCCGAGTTTTTCGCTTTGAAGTCTGGTAAGATGATGAGGTAAGCAGAATTCCGAAGTCTGACTGCTTTGTGATACTTCAGATCTAGGAGGTGAAATGGAGAAGGCTTGAAGTTTCTGGATGATAGACTGAACTTCAGGGGACTCTGGGCTTAAACGTTCTGAAGTATAATGAGGTTGAGTAGTAGTAGTTGATCCTTCCTCTTCTCGTCTGGATACTGATATTTCAGAGTGCAAACGAGAGGTCCGAGGAGAGGCGGAGGGTGATTTACTCTGTGAATGGTCTGTAGGTTTTGACTTACTCGCCATTCATAGTGGATGGCCCTCCTTCTAGCGCCAAAAATGTTGATGCCCCGAAAATCGTAGTATCAACATTGGGGGATAACCACCCGGTCCGGACCTTAATACAACTCCTTTTCCATTTGGGATGGTGGCTCCGATTGGATATAATGGGACCAGTTTCCCAATAATGAATAAAAGGGGTGGATGAATGATTGGTTATCTAATCTAATGATAGGCGAATAACTTAATCTATCAGCAAAAATAAAAGAACTACTGCTAATCCCGGGAACTATTATTCTTTGGAAATGTAACGTTTGATGATCTTTGTCTATTGACAGGCATATAGATGACTCTATCAAATAAACATAGATATTTATTCATTCAAA
>APFE030616760.1:0-10399 GCA_000404065.3 Pinus taeda | reverse complement strand
TTGGACTATAAACTTAATCTTATTCTCTTGGAGCACTTCAGTTCGAGCTATGGATGTGGCACATGCAATTGCATGAAGGAAATATGTGGTTCTTATGGTTAGTTGAATATTTGCATGCATGACTTCAGTTAGAACTCAAGTGAGTTGAGTTTAGTGGACTGGAGGTGCAGTTGATGGAGTTGTGTTCAGTTTAGCTTTGTTAAAATGGTTGTATTTAGTCTAACTGGCAAATAGACTAGAGATGAGTTGGGTGAATTAGTTATTAATTAATTCACAAGTTATTAAATCATAATACAACTAATGAATACATCAGTTAACTCAGTTGCATTTCAGTGCATGTTCAGTTCAGCAGGGACAGGTGTTAGAGAATCAGATTGCTATCAGTTGTGACTATAGTTGTGCACCAGATCTTGCACAAATCAGGGGATTGAGTATGCCAATGAGTTTGCACGTATTGTAGCTTGGAAATACGTGATTTAGCCAAGGAGATTTGAGGCGGCAGGCATGGCAGCAGAGGAGATTTGAGCCAATGATTGATTCAGATTTGAGCTGTATTGTGTGTAACAGAGGTGGAGATACTTGTGAGAAGTATTATGCTGTGTAATGTTACATGACTCAATCATTAATATACAGATAGTTGGGGTTTTTAGCGAGATGCTTTCCCCGGGATAAATACTGTGTTAATGTGTGAATGCTCTTGATGTTTTATTGTTATTGATGCTGCTATATTGATGATCAACGTAGAGGAGCTTATGTATTGTGTATGTTTTCCGCAATAGTACATGATCAGGATAATCTCTGTTGAATATGTGTTAAATTATTCAAAATTTCTACAGCTTTCCTAAACAAGGTATTGGAACAAATGAGGAAATGGAATTCTAAATGGGCTTTGATGAAAACCGAGAACATGTAGGTTCGGGAAGGCTATATGAAGATGAAGGAAGAACTTTGAAGAACTTAAGGACCAATACGAGTATATGGAAGGGAAGTATACACAAATGGAGGATGTAATGAAGAATGAATTTCTTGGCAAGAAGGTCATTGTATTAGAGTAGGATGAGCTTGACTACATTGACAAACTTGGGGACTACTACCGAAACAATCAGGCAGATGTTCGAAGGCTTAGTTCGATAGGAGAAGTCAATGGGTACTTGATTGGTGCAATTGAGGAGAAAGCTGCAGAGTACGATGAGGATGTTGCAGATATGACAACGATGGAGGAGGAACTTGAAAGTGTTCAAGTAGAATCAGGATCGTGCAGTTTGCAGACATTGATGGATGAGGAAACTCACATGGAGGAGCCTCATGATGAAGTAAGTACTATTGATACTTGTGTTTAAGTGAGTCTTATGGAAGATGAATCATATGCAGGGAAGAGCAAAATCAGTTTGGCAATGCAAGGGAGGACCTTACCATGGATGTCTACGAATAGATCGTGTATGGAAAAGTAAGGATCGTTGACTATTGTAGGACTTGTTGGGGTTGTTTGTGACCTTATGATAGAAGGTAAAAGGGCTCGTGACAAGGGAGGAATGTGATGATCATTGCGGAAGAATGGGTCATGCTTTAGCCACATGAGGAATTGACTAAGTGCTCGGCATGACTCATAGATAGATTGGAGAAGGGCACACACTTGAGTATGGTGATACCTGGGTGGACTTCTTATGGTTGAGACCAAGAGGTAGTCTTGGTGAAACCTTCAATGGGGGAGCCATGGTGGAAGAGACTCATGTGATGATGATATGGTTGGGTGATCGAGTTCAGTAGACCAATTTGTCAGGCTCGGATGAGGATGACCGATTGTTGTGATGGGTCTACCTAGTTAGACAACATGGGCAACTTGAGTCATGGACATCAGGTTGGAGACATGGAACATGACAGTCTTATGTAAGGACATTATGTAGGAGCACTTGTAGAGGTGTCACTTATGGGCATACAATGAGCAGTGCCAAAGTAGGGATGTTGTGTAGGGGGAATTACTGGTGTGACATGGAGATGTTTTACTTATGAGCTGATGGGGATGTTGTGCACTTGGGTACAACAAGGCCATGGACTTGGTTGGACTTGTGAGCAGACTATGGAGCTTTCCTACTACATGGAGAGCGAGGCATCTTGCGGAGACCCTTGGGCCTAGACATGTATGCTTATTGGGATGATGGTTGGAGATGACTCATGGAGTTCGTGATGACATGAAGTTGTGACTTTTTAGGACTTCATACTATTGTGGACTTAGAGGATCTGATGCATTGAGAAGCTGAGGTCAGAGACTTTAATGGAGGATGGGGTACATACTTTTGAGTACATGTAACTCTGTACCTTTGGATCTTTAAGTTCTGAAATTGCGATCTGCAGTAGCCCTCTATTTCCTCTTTTCAATGCCACCAGTTTGATCCAAATGGGATTCTCCAAGGAAGAGTTATGCCAAATCTCCCTTAGTGACCTGATTATAGACTAGTTCAGTAGAGCGAAATTGTATGACATGCAACGTGTCAATGTTTCGACCTTTGGCTCTGAAAAATATACAAAAGAAACTACAGACTATTCTCTTTCTGTACCTTCTTACGAAATTTCAATCCGATGCTCAGAGAGAAAGTTATGATGATTTTCCCTAGGTCACCTGTTTGGAATGTGATTCAGGAGTCTGAAAAAAAACCATATTCCTAAGATTATATCTCCGCACTATAGCACGATAAAGATCTAAATTCACCCGAGGTTCAGTGTGAATTGCGTTACTCAAATGGGGGTTATTTTTTTGTTCTCTTTCTAAAACATGTAGGAAAAAAGTTATTAGTTAAAATTTCCATGATGACCTATTGGAGCAGCGAAACCCCTTAGATCCAAAGCTCTAATACCAAAATAGTATATGGACAACCAGCCACAAAAGATAGAAAAGGAGAGATCAACGCCTTAAGAATTCAAACCTCATTCAAGGGGGAACCTCCTTCTACATTACACCAACTCCGCAACAATTCTTGGATGATACAAATGAAAAGACCTCCTTTCTATATATAGGAGTCTAAGGGGTCATAATATAATCAGAGCCGACATAACAATAATAATGTAAGGGAACAATAATAACAATGGTGGGCTTCTATGGGGCACAATAGTAACAATATGGGCACTACATGGGTACATCAATATAATAATGGGGTTGTACTGATAACATAAGGGGTTACACTAGTAGTATAGGGGCCTAACAGTGCTTGAAAGACTGACTTGATGTGGAGGATCGATATGAGACACTTTGGATTGATGGAGTTGGAGCAATGATGATGCCTTGGTGGCAACACTTGGGAATGGTTTGAGTCAAGACTTAGCCACTTATGATGCATGGATGAATGAGATAGGTGTATACTTGTTTCTTCGGCATACTTAAGGGATGGTACATTGCAGATATGATGGAGGTTGCTTCTTGAACCTGGATATGGCACATCGAGAGTCGAGTTTGATGAGAGGATCTCTTCATTTTGAGGAGATGTATTTTACACATATGGATGATGATGTTGGATAGATGCAATTGGTTTCATGCAGCACATTGATACCAAACATCAAGAACATCATGTTGCAGATGGAGATGAAGACTACTTCATGGACCTAGACATGGCTTAGGTGGAGATGGATTCTTGATTGAGTTGATGTCGTGACAGGAGTCTGAGAAATGACTGATGATGGCATAAGGATGTGCATTCTCATGGTTTGAGCGTGATAGTTGGACTGAACACCCGACTAGTTCGAGTCATGAGGGCTAGTAGTGTATAAGAGATGTGTTAGCATTGTGTTGGAGTATCATGACAATAATTCACACGGTGATGATACATGATAAGGTCGATATGATATGTTGCAGTAAGCATGTAGCTTGAGTTAGAGGGGCCAGGCTTCCACAGTGGGAGCAACCTGTGGAGGTTGCGAGGGATGTGGTTGATGATCATGGATTGAAGAGACTTTCTAATGTATGACATACTGGTGGGTTATATGACTTGGTATGGGTATCTTGGTGACAGATAGTTGCTAGGATGAGAGATTGTCGAGGACGAAAATGACTTCAAGTGGGGGAGAATGTAACGCCCACGAGCTGTGAGGCGTTTCAGTGAGGACCACACGATGGAGGAGCAGATGAGCTGAAGGAAACGATGTGGACACAAATGGAGAAACGCATGAAGCCGCACATGAAAATGGCTAAGTGTGGAAGATGGTGGAGGTTTATAGAGTTAGGCGGTCCTGGGTGGGGTTGCCAAACGATTGAGCTGACGCACAAAAGTATTAAATGATGGGTCGGCCGAGGGGCGAGCCGACGTTTGAAAATAGCTTGGAGGGTTGAACAGGTGGTCGGTTGGGCGGGCCGATGTGCCAACCATGGCGGAAAACAACTGTATAAGTGAGTGGCATGGAGGAGCCATTCGAAATCAATGAGTGAGTCTTCTAAGGATATACACATGGAGAAAAGGAGAAGTACGAAGTTGATTCTGAAATCTGGGTGAATGCGCAGGTGGACGAGCTCTGAAGCACCTAAGTCGAAACGAAGAGGAGTCTTTTGAGGGCGCGATAGGGCATCTGGGCGAACGGTCATTCAAGGTCATTCGAGGGTGTGGCAAGGCATCCAGGCGAACGATCGTTCAAGGTCATTTAAGGGCGCAACAGGGTGTCCAGGTGAACAATCGTTTGGGAAATCATTCGAGGTCATTCAAGGGCGCGACAGGGCGTCCAAGCGAATGGTCATTTAGGAAATCGTTCGAGGTCATTCGAGGGTGTGGCAGGGCATCCAAGTGAATGGTCATTCGAGAAATCATTTGAGGGCGTTCGTGCAAAGAGTCATTCGAGGGCACGGTAGGGCATTCATTCGAGAAGTCGGGTAAGGGCACAGTAGGGTGTCCGACCGAACGATGGGTCGAATGAAACGTACAATAGATGTTTTGGTGAAAGGTGAATGATGAACGATGAACAAAGGGCAAGTTGGTGAAATGCGCCTGAGTCGAACAAAACAAAGAATCGTGCGACGGTTGAATACGTTGGTGAACGGGCGAGCTGTGCATGAGGTGAATGTGATGAACGACAATTCAGGTGACTTTGCCCTAGGTTGGGCAAGGCTGCACGACGGGTGCAGGAAGTGAATTTGTATAAGTGTAAAGGTGAAATTTAGGGTCTCCCTTGGATGTAAACTTATATGTAATTCTAAAGATTAATATTATTGATATGGGCAGACTCATATTGTAGGGAGTTTCCCCTCCCATGATAATCTGTTGTGTACTTGAATGGTAATAATGTTAATATGATAAATGTGTTAATGAAAGATATGCTTAGCTATTGAAAAATAAACTAAGTAAAGAAAGTAGGTGTTGTTCATGATCGCAAGTATTGGTGAAAAGAAAGTGGTCAGTGGTGTCGCACCTCCTATAGTGTAGTTGGAAGAGTACCACCAGTGTAGGGGCATGACAGGTATGCTTGGAAATTGAAAATTCATCGCAAACAACAATTGCAAGTGCCACACCGACATTATGTAAAGTGTTTACGAGATCTTCTTTTTAGAATTATTTGAAATAAATCAATCATAAAGATAACTATAAAGATATTGAAGAATAACAAATAAAATGTTTTTTTTGAAAGAAATTAATATATATATATATATATATATATATATATATATATATTTGGTTGACATATTTGATTAATTAAGTTATTTGAAATTTATTCAATGGTGATGGCTATATAAATATTATTGAAATTTTTTAAATTTGACTCGATCAATTTAATAGTTGTTTTTATGCTCCAAGTTTATTACAATACATAGTTTTTTACCATGGTATTATTTTCTAATATAGCAGACTCCATGTCAATTTGTCTTGGTGACCAATGAGATTCTAGCAACAGTGCTTTTGGACACCACCTCTTCGGTGTTTCATTATCCTAACAATTGGTATCAAAGTTAGAGCCGGCATGAGATAATGTTCGAATAAGAAAATATAGTAGATTCAAAATTGTCAAAGCGAGTTTGTGGAATTTTTTTATCATAGGAAGGGAAGCCTCACATGTTGTTGAGTTGAGCCACAATATAAACATACTCAAAGTATGGACATAAGGAAAGAGTTTAAGTAGCCAAAAAGACCAGGTCCAAGCATGGATCAACAAAGCTACACATGTAGTGAGAGATTCAATGATGTTTAAGGATAGTTAAGGTGCTAGCTTGGGATTGAGAGCCTTAGTCGTTTGATAATACCAGTAGTGTGTGAAGACCCTAAGGGTTTTGGTCCAAGGAAAGTGGATTTCCCTAGGAAGTTATAAGACATATTTTTCAAGCATAGATGATGCTTAGAAACATCGATTGTTGTAAGGATTTAAGGCTTTGATCAGACACATATGTGGTGAAGTGGCACATGGTTGTGGAATGGACCACTTGGGTAGATACCAATATGGCAAGTGACCTAGTATCATGTACCGGTATTCTAGCTTGAAATGAGCTATGAGAGATCTCAAGTGAGATGGATGATGAAGGATTGGGACCACATTAATCTCCCCAAGTCATGTTTAAACGGGGTTTGTTAGGGTGGTTCAAGTAAACTTGACTTGGTCAAGTTAATAGTAGTTTTCTAGTTAGAGGTTTATCACAACCCATAATGTTTCCCATTGTATTTTTCTCTAATGTAGATGATTCCATCTTAATTGGTCTTAGTTACCAACAACAGTGTCTTTAAACACACCTCATCTCTTCATGAGCATAAGAAAGTATTTTCATTACAAGTGATTAAGAGGATGGTTCTGCTGACTCATCTTTGAATGAAAATTGATTAATTTTAACTTTAAAATTATAAAAAACAAAAAAATATTTTAGCTATAAGTAATTTTTTTTAAAGTTAATAACATTTTGATAAAATTTTTAAATATAAATAAAGAATTTTTTTTTTCTTTACATTGTGGAATAATGATGTACCCATTCTAAAAATGACACAACTAAAAATTTAAATAGAGACTAGTGTCTTGATTTCTAGTAAAACTAGATCTGTCAGATCCATTAACTGTTAAACGTGAAGCCACAATGAAGACTTTGGTGTCATCCTTAGTTGTCTTCTCTCCACCACCCATGCCAAAAGATATCAGCAAAGCCAACCTACTACACCGTCCATTTGCTGCACTATGCAGTCATGTATTCCACATGAAAGAATTCGAGAATTCTAGAGCTTCCCTCATCTATAAATTTGTAATCTCTCCTCTACCTGAGAATTCCAATCCAAGGCAAGGCCTTCCATGAGTAATAGAAGCCTGTGTTTTTTCTGTTCTCCATTCTTGTTTCTTGTGTTCTCGATTTTTGCTATAATTTGTCTTTGTGCTCTGTTTTGCTCCTATCCGCTGGTATGAGAGCTGAGAAATACCAAGTTATTCACAATGAAATGATTTTTGGTGCTATGTATGAGACAAACCCTAGATATCTGCTCTTTGAAGGTTTGATTCTCTTCATATGCCATGGGGCCTTCACTCAATGAACATCTAACATAGTGCGTACGTTTGTGGCATACTAAAAAATACCCTTAATTTGACTACATATTCGAAAATACCTCTAAAAATCACATTATTTAACCCCCTACAAGTATGAAGCCAATACACCTTCCCAATTTAAAAAACCACTACTTTCACTAGATATTCTAGGTTTCCATTTTTTCATTAGCATTTTTTATATCCCTTTATATTTTTTGGTTAAATTTGAGCTCCATTTTTTATATCAACCAATATTAAAACCCATTACCCCCTATTATATGCTCAATATATTGTGTCAATTTTTCCTCATTATATGTCCCCCAACATGAACACATGTGGTATGGTATTGTCCCCTAGTGAAGCCCCCGTGTCACATGCAAGCTACTCTGCTAACTATCTTTGCTCAAAAACCTCTTGTTTCTAAAACTATCAGTTGTACCCACATCTTCTAAGAACTTTTAGGCCCACGTATTTGTGGATGTCATTCTCTTTCATGATGTTAAGCTGTCAGGGGCCTTTGTGAGTCTGTTGCACATGAAAAAAATAGAAGAGTTGTTGCAACGTGTGATTGAGTGGCTGTCACGCAACATCAATATCATGGCTGCAACAGACAATGTTGTGGATGACTTTGCAAGCTGGAGGTTGTTATTGTTTAAAAGAACAACATTAAAAGGCATTCAACACTTTTTATGAGTTTTTTTTGGTTGAATGTTGAATGTATGGACATATGCATGAAGAGTGAAGTGAAAATGTGTGGGAAGGTGTTTTTTTAATTTATTATTATGGTAGGCCCTACACATTTGTAATGATGGATTTTATGTTTTTTAATATAAAAGTATAGTTTACTAAATTTGAAAAAGAAAGGAAGGAAGGAGGTTGATTGTTTTTTTATTAAAGGAGATTAACTTTTGGCCTTTTATTTCAAAAGGTGCAATAATTAAAGGATTTTTTTTTTGTAAATTCTTATCTTGTAAAAGGATTTTAATTTTTGGGGCATTGATTTTATTGAGAATGGAGACAATAGCAACTGACATGGAGAAGTTGAGCGGGGCTAATTTTTCACTATGGAAATCACAGATGGAGGCTATACTGATTTTAAAGGATCAATATTTTCCTATGGAGCGCACAACAAAGAAAACCTCATCGATGAAAAATGAAGAGTGGAATAAGCTAGATAGAAAGACGATTGCAACAATACACCAATATCTAGCAAAGCATGTGTATTTCAATGTCTTCAAAGAAAAGACGACAAAAGGATTATGGAAGAAGCTCCATGATATATATGAGAAGAACACAACATCAAACAAAGTGTTCTTGATGAAGAAGCTTTATAATCTCAAGATGAAGGATGGTGATTCAGTTGCTCAGAACTTGAATCAATTCAATATTATTACTAGTCAGCTTTCCTCTATTAAAATCATTCTAGATGATGAAATTAGAGCTATCTTGCTAATGTGTTCTATGCCAGATAGTTGGGAAAATTTAATTGTAGTTGTGAGCACTTCATAAACTATAGGGACCTTGAAGTTTGATAATGTCAGCACTAGTTTAATGAATAAAGAGTTGCAGTGCAAGTCAATTGCAGAAAACCAGAGAGGAAAATATCTAGCTCTAGTTGATCGCGGTAGAAGAATTGATCGAGGCCGAAAAGGGTGATCAAGGTCGAGAGGGGTAGGGTCATCTTCTTTAATTTTGGCAAACTCAGGCACATGAGGAAAGAATGTTGAGTCTTGAAGAAAGGAAAAAAGGATCAGAGGCTGACTAGTACAAATCACAAGTCATCCAACACAAACGAAGGTGAGAATATTGTTGTAGTCACAGATGGTGATATGTTTACTATTTTAGTAGAGGATGCATGTTTATGTACATCTAGTAGTAGCTTTGATTGGATCCTTGACTCTAGGGCAGCTCGCCATGTGACCCTATGTAAAGATAGTTTTGTTGCATATAATCGTAGTCATTATGGTAGAGTGCATTTGGGGAATAATCATTTTTGCAGTATTGTTAAAGTGGGGGGTGCCCAAATCAAGATGAAGGATGGACAAGATATGTTTTTGAAATAGGTCAGTCATGTTCCAGAAATGTGCATGAGTTTGATCTCTATGGGATGGTTGGATCATGAAGGCTATTCAACAAGCTTTGGAAAATTAGGCTAGAAAACTAGTAAAGGAGCATTGGTCTTAGCCAAAGGACCCAAGACATGAACATTACACACATTGAAAGCAATGACAGGAAAATAGATTTGGATGTTGTCACAAAATAAGTAAATTCAGCAGATCTTTGGCATAAGCGCTTGGGTCACAAGAGAAAGAATGGCTTAAAATTCCTTGTTGCTGAAAATTTACTACCAGGTTTGAAATCCTACAATCTTGATCTTTGTGAGCATTGTATATATGGTAGAAAAAGAAGGGTTTCATTCATTAGAGGTGGCCATGACATAATTTTTTTTTTTTTAGAATTGATACACTCATATGTGTTTAGGCCTGTTAACATTAAGTCATTAGGAGGAGCATCATATTTTGTAACATTTATAGATGAAGCATCTAGGAAGTTTTGGGCCTACCCTATGAAAAGTATAAGTGAAGTGTTTGGAATATTAAAAAAATCCATGTTGTTGTTGAAGGAGAGACTAACAAATTGCTCAAGTTCTTGAGAACAGATAATGTGGAGAATATTTCTCAAATGCATTCAAGGAATATTGTAACATGTTTGACATAAAGCATGAGAAGATTGTGCCTGGTACTCCTCAATAGAATGTTGTCGTACAAAGGATGAATCACACCATTATGGAATATGTGAGGAGTCTATTGTCAAATTCTGGTTTGGAGAAGCATTTTTGGGTAGAAGCTGTAAGGACAACTTGCTACCTTATAAATCTATCTCCAACTACAGCCATGGATGCAGGCATCCCTAAAGAAGTTTTGACTGGTAAGAA
>APFE030616754.1:31901-44394 GCA_000404065.3 Pinus taeda | reverse complement strand
CGCCCAGGGTAGATTTTGAGAATCACCCATGGGCACCTAGGGTATCACCCAAGGTTGATTCTGAGAATTTCCCAGGGTCGATTTAGGGTATCACCTAAGGTATTGATTTTACGAATCACCCAATTTATTGATTCTAGGAATCCCCTAGGGTATTGGTTTTGAGAATCGCCCAGGGTTGATTATGTGAACTATCCAGGGTGAATTTTGGGAATCACCCAGGGTTGATCCTGGTAATCACCCCTCGGTGCCGACGATATTTCCCAGGGTCAATTCCAGGAATTTCCCAGGGTATCACACAGGGTTGATTTTGTGCATTGCCTAGGGTCGATTTTGGGTATTGCTCAGGGTCAATTTTGGGCATTTCCTAGGGTATCGATTCCAAGAATCTCCTAGGGTCGATAATCGCCTAAGGTCGATTTTAGGTATCACCCAAGGTCAATTCTACGATCGGCTACGGTCGATTCTGGGAAGTGCCCAGAGTATCACCCAAGGTCGATTCTAGTCCTAAAGCCAGGGTTGATTTCGAGAATCACCTAGGGTTGATTCCAGAAATTTCCTAGGGTCAATTCCTGGATTCGCCCAGGGTCGATTATGGGAATTGACATTGGTTGATTCATAGAATCGACCTTAGGTTATTCCCATAACCAAACTTGGCCCTAGGTGCCTAGGGGTGATTACCAGAATCGACCCTGGGTAATTCTCGGAATCGACCTTGGCCCTCAGTGCCAAGGGGTGAATCCCATAATCAACACTAGGTGATTCGTAGAATCAACCTTGCTTGCCCAGGGGTGATTCTCGAAATTGACCCTAGCCTTTGGTGCCTAGCAATGATTCCATGAATTGACCCTGGGTGATTTCCAATATCTACCTTGGACGATTCCCATAATCGACCCTAGCCCTGGGCTTGGAATCGACCCTATGTGATACCCTATGCTCTTCTCATAATCGACCTTAGGCGATTCCCATAATTGACTCTGGCCTTGGGAACCCAAGGTTGATTCCCAGAATTTACCCTAGGCGATAAATGGAATGAACTCTGGATGATTCCCAGAATTGACCTTGAGTAATTCTTAGAATTGACCCTAGGAGATTCTTAGAATCGACCCTGAGCGATTCTTAAAATCGAACCTAGGTGATTCTTAGAATCAACCGTAGGTGATTCTCAGAATTGATACCTTGAGCGATACCTAGAATCAACCCTAGGAAATATGCTGGGTGATTCCGGGAATCAACCCTAGGTGATACATTGGGCGCCTATGTGTGACTCCAAGAATTGACCCTGGTTGATACCTGAAATCGACCATGGGCAATACCAGGAATCGAACCTGGGTGATACTCGAAATCGAACCTGGGCGATTCTCAAAATTGACCCAGGTAGATTCCTGGAATTGGCCTTGGGCGACTCTTGGAAACGACCCAGGGTGATTCCCAGAATCGACCTTGGGAAATTCTCTGAATTGACCCTGGGTGATTCCCATAATCGATACCCTAGGTGATACCCAAAATCAATACCCTAGGAGATACCCTGAATCAATACCTTGGGAAATAACTAGAATGGACATTGGGTGATACCCTGGGCAATTCTCGTAATCGACCTTGGCCCTAAGCTTGGAATCGAGCTTGTTCAATACTATGGGTACTTCTTGGAATAGATCTAGGGTGATTCCTAGAATCGAACCTGAGCGTTACTCAAAATCAACCTTGGGCAATACCCAGAATGGAACTTAGATGATTCCTAGAATCGACCTTGGGTGATTCCCAGAATCAACCATCAAAGATTCCCGGAATCGACCCTGTGCAATTCCCGAAATCAACCTTGGGCGATTCTCGAAATTGATATCTTGGGTGATACCTAAAATTGACCTTGGTCGATACCCTTGGTTATTCCTGGAATTGACCTTGGGCGATACCTTAGGCACCAAGGGACAATTTCTGGAATCGAACCTGGGCAATACCTTAGGCACCGAGAGGTGATTCCTAGAATTGACCCTAGGTGATACCTTGGGTGCCGAGTGGTGATTCCTAGAATTGACACAGGATGATTCCCATAATCGGGCCAAGGACATTCCTGGAATTGACCATGTGTGATTCTCGGAATTGACCCTAGCCTTGGGCACCTAGGGGTGATTCATGGAATCGACCTTGGGCGATTCCTAGAATTGACCATGGGTGATTCCTAGAATTGTCCCACGGTGCCTAATGCCCTTGGGCTACAAGCCTGAGCGGGGCAACCTTGCCCACATGTTCCCTTGCCTAGGTCTATGGTCTAGGGGCCTTGGGAGCCCAGGGTCAATTCTAGAAATCGAACTTAGGTGCCTCAAGCTCCTGACCTTGGTAGGGGCACCTTGCTCACCCCCACCCAAGCCCGTTGCCAGGGGAACTATGTGCCCAATCGATTCCCTGATTTAGCCCTTGGTGCCCATGACCTCTTGATTATGGGCCTACCCAAGGGCGCTTCACCCGCCAGCACCTAATCTCGTAACCTAGGGGCCTTAGGTGCATAGATTCGATCATGGGAATCATCCTTGGTCACCTAGGCTTGATTCCTAGAATTAGACCTGGACGCCTAGGTCCCATAGGTCACGGGCTTGGGCAGGGGTGCCTCGCTCGCACCCCTCCAAGCCCACGACCTAGGGGCCCTGGGTGCCAAAGGCCCTTAGGCCGATGGCCTGGGCGGTGGCACCTTTCTTGCTCCTACCTAGGACCATGGTTCATGGGCACTTGGTGCCTAGTGTTGATTTAAGAAACACCTAGGCTTGTGAGCCAAGGGCCTTAGGTGTCCAAGGTCAATTATGGAAATCACCCCTAAGCCCTCAAGGCCCATGAGCTTGAGTCTTAGGCAATGAAGGGTGAGGTTCCCCTGCCTAGACTTGTGGCCAAAGGGCCAATTCCCCAAATTGACACTAGGCACCTAGGGCCCCTAGGAAGCTGGCCTGGGCAGGGGTGGGTGAGGCGCCCTTACCTAGGCCTACGGCCTAGGGGCCTTGGGCACCCTAGATAGATTCCAGGAATCACCTAGGGTCAATTCGAGGAGTCGTCTAGGGTCAATTCCATGAATCACCCTTGGGCACCTAGGGCCAAGGTTGATTTGAGGAATCACCTAGGGTCAATTCTAGGAATCACCTAGGGTCGACTTCGAGAATCACCCTTAGGCGCCGAGGGCCAGGGTCGATTTTGGGTATCGCCCAGGGTCAATTATGGGAATTTCCTAGGGTCAATTATGGGAATCACCCAGGGTATATTATTGGGTCGATTTCGGCAATCGCCTAGGTTCAATTCCAGTATTTCTGAGGGTATCAATGGGAACTACTACGGGTCGATTCCGGGAATCACCTAGGGTTGATTTTGGGTATCTTCAAAGGTCGATTTTGGGAATTGTCGAGGGTCGATCCCTGGAATTGCCCAGGATATTGATTCTAGGAATCACCTAGGGTCCATTCTGGGAATTTCCTTTGGGCGCTTAGAACTAGGGTCAATTCCAAGAATCTCCCACGGTTGATTCCAGGAATCTCCTAAGGTTTATTACAGGAATTGCCTAGGGTCGATTCCGGGAAATGCCTAGGGTATCACCTAGGGTCGATTCCGAGAATCACCTAGGGCCAATGTTAATTATGGGAATCATCCCTAGGCACCCAACGTATCACCCAGGTCCAAGGAATCTACTAGGTTCGATTCTAGGAAATCGATTAGGGTCAATTATAGGGAATTGATAAGGGTCGATTCTAAGGAGTCAAATAGTTTCAATTATGGGAATTGCCCAACGTCAATTCC
This sequence comes from Pinus taeda, assembly GCA_000404065.3. Classification (NCBI taxonomy): domain Eukaryota; kingdom Viridiplantae; phylum Streptophyta; class Pinopsida; order Pinales; family Pinaceae; genus Pinus; species Pinus taeda. Next base: position 40,623 of record APFE030616754.1, on the reverse strand, counting down.
ATGAGACACCCAAGGCTAAGGTCAATTCTAGAAATCACATAGCGTCAATTCCACGAATCGCCAAGGATCGATTCTCAGAACCTCTCAGGGCCAAGGTCAATTATGGGAATCGCCCGTGGATTCCAAGGGTATCACATAGGGTCAATTCGGGGAATCACCCAAGGTATCACCTACGGTATCAATTTTGGTTATCACATAAGGTATTGATTCTCAAAATTGCCTAGGGTCAATTTCAGGAACTGCCCATAGTCGATTTTGGTTATCACCCAAGGTTAATTCCAAGTATCACCCATGGTCGATTCTAGGAATCACCCAAGGTTGAGATTGGGAATTGCCCAGGGTTGATTTCATGTATTGCCTAGGGTCAATTCCAGGAATTTACCTTACATGCTTAAGGCTAGGGTCAATTTTGCGAATCGCCTAGGGTGGATTCTGTTATCACTGAAAAATTTCAAAAACAATTTGGACAACTTGTATGGTTTCAAAGTTGTAAGTCAGTCTTGGTCAAGTCATTTTTAAAATTTAAAAAAAGGAGCCAAGTATTTTCAGTTATTATTATGTATGGGTTCATCTATGAGAAGCAAATTGACAAGCACTTAATGAGAATTCTTTGAAGTCCAAGTGAAGTAGCTTCCCTTTTCATTTCAAGCGAGGCAATGATCGAGATTAAGATGGTGCAAGCTCTTTCAATTTTCATATTGCAGGAATTCCATGGAGTTGTTTACAAAAGAGAAGGATCATAGGTCAGGCAGGTGTATTATATTGGACAAGCTTTCAAACAGGTTGGCTGTTGGAGATTTTGCGAAAAACTTCAAGGAGGTCACATGCAAGTCACCAAAGAATTTGTTTCCAATTTCACAGGATTTAATTCAAAGGTTGGAGTGCTTGAATTACCAATATCTCCAGAGGTTATATCTGTAGTCACTGAAATCCCAAGAGAGACAATTTTAAAAAAACAGAACTATGTGTTTTTGACTCACACAGCAGTTTCGTAGCGCGCTACGAAACTGCTGAAAGTGACAGTTTTGTTTTTTGATGATCTACCTTGAAAGAAAAGGGGGATTATTTTGAAAGGGATGTTGCTTCAGAGGTGTAATAAGATCACTTGAAAAGGTTTGAGCCCTAATCAAAAGGAAAATTCAAGAAATGAAGACATATACACATACCAAACCTTGCGCTACGAAACCCCTGAAGCAGCCTATTTTAGGAGAAAAACTGTTTTAAGTAGTCAACTTCCAGGAGGTCTCCAGAGCAACTGAAAGACTATTTTGGAAAATTTAAAGATTTTTTTATTCCTAACATACTGAAATATAAAAACCTCTTTCAGTTTCTTCAAATTAATTATGAGCTGGGAGAAATGGGTGATTAAACTTGCGCTACGAAATTGCTGTAGGTGCAAGTTTTTCACAGGCATATTTCTCTGTTTTACACCTGTTGTTCAAAGGCACATTATGGGAGGTAGCGACGGTGTTTCAAAAAACCAAGAGATTTTTTTGTTCATCATGGATTGGTTCACCAAAGCCTCCTTCATTTTTTCTAAATACGTTTTTTGTGAGACGTTATGAGCTCTGTCCCAAGACCCATTTTTCAGCCAGAACAGAGCAAGGGACAGTCTCCTAGTTTCTAGGAACATCAAAGATCGATTCTAGACAGCTGGAGAAGTATTTTAAAAAACCAAGAGAGGTTGTTGTTATAGACATCCTGGAATACAAAAACCTCCCTCAGTTTCGAAAAATGTGTCATGGATGAGGAGATAAAGGTTCTGTCCCACGTGCCATTTTCAGGGATCCTAAACCTAAAAACAGGGAAACATGTTCCCTAATTTCTAGGGTTTGTCTTCAACAGTCAGATGACCATGTGGAAGGCTTCATCAAGTTCGAATTCATGGAGTTTTAGGTGTCAAATAATCTTTTAAATGTTTAGATAAGGTTTTTTTTATCATAATGAGGAGTTACACTCCTAATTGTTTTAGGTCTCTAGGACTCCTAGTTAGCTGTCTTTTGTATTAAATAGTTAGTTTAAGTGTCAATAGGTGTCAAATAAGGAGGAATTCAAATTCCCCTCATGCTTGAGGAGGAATCTCAGTTAGGTAGAATAACTCTATATATAGCTGGAGCAGCAATGTAATATAGAGTGGAAATTTTATGAAAAGGCTGGTATTTGGCTTATGTAAAACTCTGTTTCAGTAATACAAGTTTTGGCTTTACTTCTCAGGATTCATGAGGGATATTTATGTTCAGAATATGTGATGTTGTCCTTTTCCTAATTCTTGCAGTGGTATGGATGTATAATCACTCAGAATTCACTGAATGTGCTCTGACTTCCTGTATACATTTATAAACTGTGTGGTCCTATATGAGTTTATGTTCTGAATGTTTAAATGTTGAATGCCCTGACTTCTATGTAAGGTTCAATTTATTGTTATATTGAGATGTTGTTGACTGCATAAGCCCAATGGATAGTTGTTAATGTGTTTCCACCATTCATACTTTTCACAGTTGTTTTACAAGAGTTAGCCATCTTATCTATAATCAAAATCATTAACCCATTTAGAGAGAGCCCTCTCAGGTTGAGGAGGCTAAGCCTCAGCCTAAAGTAGGTTTGAAATAGTTACTTAGAGTCAACCTGACTAGCAGCCTATCAGGATCTGATTTTGAGATAACAGATTCTGGGAATTGCTTAGGATTGATTCAGGGAATTGCCCAAGGTTGATTCTGGGAAGCGGCCTGGGTCGATTCTTTGCCTAGGGCTAGGGTCGATTCCAGGAATTTCCCCTAGACACCTAGGGCTAGGGCCAATTTCAGGAATTTCCCCTAGGCACTTAGGGCTAATGCCAATTCTGACAATCACGGGTTGATTCTGAGAATCACCGAGGGTCAATTCCGGGGCCATTTATGGGAATCACCTAGTGTCAATGTTGGGAATCGACCCTTGGTACCCAGGGGTCGTAGCTCACGAGCTTTGGTAGGGTGCCTTGCCCACCCTTGCCCAAGCCTGCATACTAGGGGCCATAGGTCGCGGGCTTGGGTGGGGGTTCCTCTCCTACCCCCACCCGAGCCTGTGGACCAAGGGCCCTAGGCACCAAGGGTTGATTCCAGGAATTGACCCTGGGCATGCAGGGCCCTTAGGTCATGGGCTGACGAGATTTGCAAACACAAAGACCCATCAGAAGACACTTTGGGAGGTTTGCAGACATCAAAGATCCGTTAGAAGTTGAAAATGACCAAACTGAAGCACAAAATATTATGGAAGAAGACAATAATGAAACATTAGAAGATGATGAGCATGTATTATATGATATTGTTGATTAAATTTAATTTATGCTTGCAAATCAAGCCCATTTTTAGGAACTATTCAATAGTTATACTTGTAATGTTTTGACTTAGAGATTTATGAGAAGAATAAGTATTCTATTATTGTTGTTATATGTTTAATATTTGTATTTGTTATTTTCCCTTTAATTTTTAAGCGAATCATTATTTTTTGAAAAACAATATGATTATTATTTTTTTTGACATAAAATTTATACTTTTTTCTTACTTTTTTTTTTCCCATAAAGATTGTTTATTTGACATGTCATTTTTAACAAAAAAAAGTCTCAAAAGGTATATTTGTTTTGTTATATCTATATTTAAAATGTATATTTTTATGTAAAATGTTAAAAATTATTTCTTTTTTAGTGACAATCATTTGATGTGCATGCAATATAATTAACGATAGATGAATATATAGAAAATTGTAACTTTAAAATATACTATGCAAAAAAAATGAAGATATCACTACAAAAAAAAATGAAAAGGAAAACAAAAAACACAAACTTGAAAAATACTTAAAAATACATATCTCAGGGAAGAAGAAGAAAAAGATGATGACTACTTCAAAAATTGTTCAATTTAAAAAATACTTACCTACACTTAATACATTAGAAAAATTGAAGTGTCAAAATAAGTCTTCTAAAAAAAGGGGTTGATGCTGCATCAACACTTTTCAAAATCAGCATGAAAATAACTAACATTTTAAAAATAATGTTCATAATTGATACCTAAGAAAATTTTAAGTGTCAAAAACATGCTAAAGAAAAGGTGTATTCTAAATCAACACTTTTCAAAATCAGATGACTTTTTTCTACCTCAAAAAAATGGGTATTCGGTACAGTTCCCATATGATAGTTTACATTGTTCACATAGTAACACATGTATAGGAAAATATACTTATCTAATTAACTTAGATGATTGGAAACCAAAGGAGAGACTTAAACTCTCCACAAAAATGTAGGCTAGATATATTGGAACCTTTCTTGCAACTGAGCACCCTCGAGTTGGATTCAGAGATGGAGGAGTCAAGTGCTAAAGGGAGTTTACACCAATACAGGTCATCTAGATCATGTGGGAATTTAAAGAACATAATGTCTCCTCCTTATACTCAGGAATCTAGAGGACACAATGTATCCTCCCAATCAAACACTTTATGGAATCTAGAGCACGTAGTTCTCCACCCAACAATCACTTCAGGTAATCCATAACACATAGTGACCCACCCAACAATCATTATAGGAATTAAGAGCCCACAATGTCTCCACCCGATTCAAACTACAAGAATCTAGAGCCCACAATGCCTCTAACCACCATCTTGCAGGAATCTAAAGCACACCATGGCTCCACCTATTAGGTTCCATGAGAATCTAGAGCACACATGTAGGGTCTCCACCTATTAAAAAACCATGAGAATTTCCTTAGTGCACATTGTGACCACCTAATACACAGGAGTCGAGAGCACACTATGATTTTACATTCTTAACATAATAATATTCTCTTTACATCATGTTCCTTAGCATGCATCCAAGCCTTGTGCATACACTAATATTTAAGCCTTTTCTTCAACAATTTATCTTACAACTCCATTTGTGTATCCCATAATATATGCTCTCTTTGTATGCTTCCTATAGAACCATGCCTCTCACACATCGTCTCCCATCGAACATTTTTCTTCATGTCCTTCCCTTGTGTGTTGACCACACCAACACGTTCCATGAGATTAGGGACTTTATGGGATCATCCTTTGTTCAGGAAACACATACATTCTTTAATCCTTACACCAACAAGGTCATCATTTCTTCAGGGAGATATGTGATAAAATTGAACATAGTGGTTTGGGCTTACAAGAAAATCCTCCTCCTCAGACCTCTAAATCTGTGTCCACTCCTCCAGCCTTGTCATTATGTTACATTTCCATAATATTTACATGAATTATAATTCATAATGAAATTTACAAGAGTGGTAACAAAAAAGTTATCACAAACCCCACCCCCTTAGAGGAACACCCTCCTCGATGTTATATGTATGATCACAAAGTTCAACAACGATATTTATATACACAACCCTTCTTACATTTACTCACATTGTAAACAAAAAAGGGTGTGATAACCTCATCTGATCATCCATTTTCTAAGTGGCCTCATCTGGTCCAAAGTGCCTCCTTTACATCTTGACCTACTCAATTACTCGATTCAGAGCATGATCTACCTCTGATATAGAATGCACACTGGTCTTGGTTGGAATTCTTCCTTAGATTCCATCTATATCACAAATCAATCAAAACATGATTAACATCATGAAAATAATTTTTAAGAAAAGAAATATGGAAAACATCATGTACTTTCACTGTAGGTGGCAAGGCTAGTTTGTAAGCCACTAGCTCCACTCTTTTTATGATATGAAAAGGTCCAAAAAAACTCAACTATAACTTATCACAATACCCAATTCTCAGTGAACTTTTCCTTGGTCTAACATGGAGGTAAACATGTTCCCCCACTTGAAATTCCTTGTGCATTCTCTATTAATATGCATAACTCATTTTCCTGTCCCAACCTATTTTCAATTTCTTCTTGATAGCAACTACTTCTTGTTCCAGTTCCTTCAACATATCAGGTACAAGAAACAACCTATTCAATGGATCATTCCAATTGATAGGTGTATTGCATTTCCTGCCATATAGAGCCTCAAATGGATTCATCCTCAATGATTGTTGGTACATATTTTTGTAAGCAAATTCTACCAAATGTAGAAACTCTTCCCACCTCTTAGGTTGATGCATGACATACATCTTTAATATGTCCTCCAACACCCTATTTACTCTTTTAGTCTTTCCATTCATTTGAGGATGATATCCTATACTAAATGCCAACTCTATTCCAAGACCAACAAGCAACACTTTCCAAAATTTTGAAGTGAACATGGCATCCCTATATGAAATGATCCTCTTGGGTACACCAAGCAATCTGAATATTTCTTCGATGAAAACTTAGGCAATATCAATTGCCTTGTGGGTAGACTTGATAACTATAAAATGAGCTACTTTACTCAGCATGTCCACCACTAGTATTGTAGCATCATGTTGTCTAGTTATCTTTGGTATTTCTACGATGAAGTCTATAGAGATGACTTACCATTTCCATTTAGGAATGGGTATTGGTTATAACAACCTTGATGGATATATACACTCCACTTTCACTTATTAACACTCCAAGCACTTGGAAATATACTCGAAAATATCCTTTCTCGTTCCTGGACAATAATACAACTTTTTTATAGATGTTATCAATTTTTGATAACCAAGATGACCTGAATAAGGTATTCTATAGAACTCGTTATACATGAGCTTATTCAGGTCGCCCATACAATGTATATGCCACCTACCTTTTGAATTTAGTAAACTATCACTTGTGAGTGAGTAATTCTTACTCAACGCTCCTTTTAGCTCATGTTGTAAGCATTTATTGACTTTTTGGTAATGCTCATCTTGATTCATTTCTTCTTTAATATTTTCTTTAATATTGACCTCACAAGTGCTAATGTTTCCACATGAGCCACTTGCAGTGTTTTATTGAGTGCATTAACTAGTTTGTTTTCCTTTCCTTTTGATATATCTTATCTTAAAATAAAATTCATTGATTGAGGCTAGCCACCTTAGTTGTCTTGCATTTAGCTTGGGTTGATCAAATAAATATCTCAACCTTCCATGATCTGACATCAATTTTTTTTCCTTCCAAGTAGATAGTGCCTCAATATTTTCAATGTATGCACTATCACTGCTAGCTACAAATCACGAGTGACATAATTTCACATGCTCATTCAAATTCCTTGATTCGTAACAAACTACCTATCCTAATTACATTAGGACTCCACTAAGACCATCCTTGCAACCATTGTGCAAACCAAAAGGTCCTTTTCCAAGTCTATTACTCTTAATATTGGTGCATGTGTGAGTAGGTGTTTTAATTGTTCAAAATTTTCTACACATTCTATTGTCCATTGTAATTTAATTCCTTTTCTCTAAAATGTTGTGATTGGGTGCCCAATCTTTGAAATTTTCTGAATAAATATTTGGTAATACCCAAAATACCCCATGAATTATATGACTTCTATCACATTCTAAGGAGTATGCCACTCCATGATGGTTTTCATCTTCTCCGGATATATTGCTACTCCTTCCTTGGAAACATTGTGTCTTAAGAAGTAAACTTGTGATTGAAATAAATCACATTTTCTGAGCTCGACATAAAGCTTTTTTTCTCTCAACAATTGCAACATTTCTTCAAACTATTCTTTATGTTCCTTCTTTGTCTTAGAATAAACCAAAATGTCATTTACAAAGACTAACAAAAATTTATGCAAATATGTATTGAGAACGTTGTTAATTAAAAACATGCCAATGTCATTGGAGCATTGATGAGTCCAAATGACACCATTCTTAGTTCTAAAGGTTGTCTTATGAATGCATTCATCCTTTATTCATACCTAATGGCACTTGGACCTCAATTATATCTTCAAAAATATTTTAGCTCCTATTATTTGATTGAATAAGTCGTCAATCCTAGGAAAATGATACTTTTTTTTACTATGGTTTTATTTAACTGCCTATAGGAAATACACACTGTCAATGTACCATCCTTTTTATTTACAAATAATATTGGACCTCCCTAGGGAAATATGTTGGTTTTGAGGTATCCCTTCTTGATAACAATCCTGAGATTTCCTTAGGAAAAACATCGATGAATTGTTTTAGAATCGAGTAGCCTTCCATCATATATTTGTAAACCTCTAGTTCACTAGTTACTTGGACAATGTACAATTGGCGCCACTTTCAAATACACTACAATGCTTATATTTGCATAACAATAATGGGTTTCATTACTCCCTGCAGTGTTAGTTTCTCCCAAATTATTTCTAAGACATTCCGTCTATTTATTATAGGAATCCCTTGTAGACTTGTGGTTATTAATCCAATCCATGTTGACTAACACGTCATAAGAACCCAATGGTAACAAACTTAAATGCAGTGATGTAGGCATGTGTTATGAAACCAACTCACAAAAAGATAGAAAAGAGAGATCAACTCCTTAGAATTCAACCTCTTCGATGGGGCAACCTCCTTTACATTACACAAATGAACAATTCTTGGATGATTCAAATGACAAGACCTCCTTTCTATATATAGGATCTAAGGGGTCATAATATAATCAGAGCCGACATAACAATAATAATGTAAGGGCACAATAATAACAATAGTGGGCTTCTATGGGGCACAATAATAACAATATGGGGACTACATGGGCACAACAATATAATAAGGGGATTTTAAAAATAAAAATAAGAGGTTACACTAGTAGTATAGGGACCTAACATGCTCCTCTCCTTCAAAAAGTGTTGTCCCCAATGCTTGA
>APFE030616754.1:0-26803 GCA_000404065.3 Pinus taeda | reverse complement strand
ATTTCTTCTCAGCACACTTATGACCTTTAGTGTATTTGCTATCACAACTGTAACAAATCCCTTTTGCTCTTTTTTCTTCCAATTTTTGTGGTGTCAACCTTATAGGTTGTGGAAGGCTATGGGTAACAACATTTCCATCTTTATAGTTGTGATTAATATGCTTCCTGGTTGCCATAATTTTGCTTTCCATTTTTCTTGCTAACCTGAATGCCTTCTCTAATGAATCAGGTTCCCAAAGGTGAACATCATGTTGGATATTATCCTTTAAAGTCCCTATGAACACATAAATCCTATGCTCCTCTGGAATATTTTTTACCCTTATGTTCAATTTTGGAACTCCTCAATGTGCTCCATTATTGAACTCTTTTGTTTGAGACTTATCAATTGGCTAAAAAAAGTGTTGCTTTTTGTATCCTCATAATGTGTTGTCAATTCTTCCGTACAAATTGCCCAAGTGATAATTTGTTTACGAGAGCAAAGCATTGATACCATATAAACTGATTTGGTTCCAAATATAAAGTTGCAATACGTACCTTTTGTGTGTTTTGCACATTATTGAGATTGAAAAATTGCTCCATCTGTAATATCCATGTTGCGGGATCCTTGCCATCAAACTTCCTCATATTGATTTTTGGAATATGATGGGTCTTCGATCCAACATTAGAGTCTATGGAATCATGATTAACATTTCTTTTGTTCTCATCATGAGTTTCCTTTACTACCCTTTCACCATTAGTGAACATTTCTTGTAGCAACTTATTCATATTTATCTTCAATTCTTCCATCTTATCATCCATGCCATCCATTTTAGCGTCCATGCCATTCATCTTAGCTTCCATGCCATCCATCTTAGCTTCTATGCATTTCTTTAAACAATCCATCTTAGCTTTTACACTTTTCTTTAAACCATCCATCTTAGCTTCTACATCTTTCATCTTAGATTTTGTTACTTTTTGTGCAAGTGACACTTGTTGCACTTGGTCTGGTAATTTTGATATATCATGTTGCATTTCTTCCTCTTCTTCATGAGTCATGCTAGAGCTTTTAGGTTGCTTACTAGGTGTTTGCATTTTCTTTCCTTGGGGCATCAATTGCGATAATAATGCTTTACTATGCGCTTTGAATTCCTTCAAACTAATTTTTCAAACCAAGATTATGCAAAAATTTAAAAAAACTATACACCTTTTTTCACTTTGTAGGAGCTTGATTTTGAATCTGATGTATCTCTGTAATTTCGGATCATCCAATTCTGAAATTACGACTAGTAGTAGCCCTCTGTGTCCTCTTTCCAATGCCACTAGTTTGATCCAAACTAGATTCTCCAAGAAAGAGTTATGCACAATCTCCCAAGTTGACCTGATTGTAGACCTTTCCAAAAGAGCGAACTTGTATGAAGTCCAACATGTCACTGTTTCAACCTTTGTATTGAAAATATATACAAGAAACTACAGTCCGTCCTTTTTCTATACCTTTTTACAAAATTTTAGTTTGATGCTCAGAGAGAAAGTTATGACGATTTTCCCCAGGTCGCCTGTTTGGAATGTAATTCAGGAGTCTACAAAAAGACCAAATTCCTCAAATCATATCTCCACAAATATAGCACGAAAAGCTCTGAAATTCGGACCCAAGGTTCAGTGCAATTTCGTCTCAAATGGGTTTTTGTTTTTGCTTCTGAAACGTCACAGAAAAAATGTTATAGAAAAAATGCCATGATGACCTATTTGGAGCAGTGAAACCCTAGAATCTAAAGCTCTGATACCAAATGTTATGAAACCAACTCACAAAAAGATAGAAAAGAGAGATCAACGCCTTAGAATTCAGCCTCTTCGAGGGGGCAACCTCCTTTACATTACACAAATGGACAATTCTTGGATGATTCAATTACAAAACCTCCTTTCTATATATAGGAGTCTAAGGAGTCACAATATAACCTAGCCGACCTAACAATAATAATATAAAGCCACAAAAATAACAATAGAGGGATTCTATGGGGCACAATAATAAAAAATATGGGGACAATAGGGGCGCAACAATATTAATAAGGGATACAACTACAATAGTAATGGGGTAATCACTAGTATTATAGGGACCTAACAGCATGTCCTTTATTATCAATACATGATCTCATTGTTTCTTCCACTCCTTTGTTCTTGTTGCTAGTTGAGCTAACCAAAAAATTTCATGGGATATATTCTTTAGTGAACACTTTTCCATGATTTTTCGAATATAATAACTATAATTAGAACCTACATCAACCAAAATCGAAATAGGTTGACTATTGACCATACCTTCCATCTCGATTACTGAGGCTTGCTGATCAAACTACCTGTTGTCGAACATAGCATAAATTCGTGGCATGCTCTATGACACATCATTCACTATCTCCACACCCTACACATTGTACAACCTTGGGTCACTCCACTATATTTGTGGATAATATCGCTTCCTATGGTTTTCTCCGCAAGTCTAACACTTTATAGGTTCTTTGTGGAACCCCTCAGCTTCTTGTCCTGCAGGTCTATAGAATAAACCTCTATTAGCAGTAGTGAATTTTTATAGGGATTTCCCTTGTGTCAAACTTCACATTATTTCCCCGTGATTAAGGTCTTGCCACTCTTTTCCCTTTTCTTTTAAATTTTGGATTTTCCTTTGCTTTCCAATTAGTCCAAAACTTGGTATTATGCCTAGATTGTTCATAGTAGTACCTCATTTTTTGGATGGTGTCCTTCAATGTTTGGGCTCATTAAAATCTATTATGTCCTTGAATGTCTGTGGAAATACACTAAGATATCTCTAAATTCTCACCTTCTCCTTGATGTAAGGAACATACATCAAAATCTCCAAGATTTGTTGGTGTATTCATCAACTATCATCTTCCCTAATTTGTGCTCATATAATTCGTCGACCTTATTGTCATTGTACCTTTTAGATAAGTATTTATTTTAGAAATATCTCTCAAATCTTTTCTAGGATATCTCTTTCTCTATGAAATTCTTGACATTTCTCAGATCTTCCCACCAAATATTTACCATTCAAGCTGAAAATGGATACCCTTTCCTTCATATTCTCAAAATAATCATGAGCTCTGAAGTTCTTCTTTGTTCCTAACAACCATGATTCTACTTTCTCAGCCTTCGTCACCTCTCCATCAAAATAAAGTGACCTTTCCTTCTTAAATTATTTTGGTATTAACTATTTATATTTCCTTTCTTGTTAGTAATACCTATTAGCTTCAATATTAGACTAATGCTCTTGAATGCCTGTCCTCCTCTCTAGAGTACTTAGTGTAGTTTCACCTCTCGTTGTATTTTCGCTTATCTACTTATGCCTTTTATTATATTTGTTTCCTTTTGTGCCATCAATACTCAAGTCATGTTTTCCAAGTCCTAATGGAATCTTTCTGTACTTATACTATGCTATGTAGCTAGCACCTATATCATGCTACTTTTTTCTTTTTAGATATGATAGGCTTCGTAGTATGACTACATTTACTTCTACCTATTTTTCCTAAGCTCTGAAAATCTTCTCATTTTCATTCCTACAACTTCTTCACTCATCAATGAAACTTCTAAGGGTTTTATCTAGTCAAGGGATTCTTCCTCTATCCTCTTTCCCATTGACTCTTCTTCATGACCATGCTGGGATCTATCAGTGTTGTATTGCACCATTTTGATGCTCATTCCTTTACCTTCTTGAAATTATTTGGCGTCTTCTTATATGTTGTTACACAAATAAATATTAGCCAACCAAAATTCAATTAAACATATTTAACCATCACCTTGGCTCATTTTCATAAGCATGTTGATGTGAGACTATATGTAAAACTAAATTTCAGGTTATTATGCCTATTAGAAAGAAACTAACATATCAAAATATGCCATTCTTCTCATTTCATGATTTTGATATTAATACATGCATACAACACAACCATAAAGAAAAATTCAACAACCAACACACATTTGCATACAACAACCAATCATATTTAAACACCACAGAGTGTGGAGAGACCACACTGTGACAAAGATCATTTTTTTCTCCCAAGGGTTCAGTGTAGAACCTTAGCTCTAAGATAGCATCACTTTGTGATAAAGCTATAAACATTTATCTTCCTAGGCCCATTCAACCTTAGTTCTAAAATTGGGTACTCTAATACCACTCTATAATGCTCCCTCACACACCCTTAGACCATATAGGAAGATGGGAGGTGTTACATTTTAACTAACCAAACCCCTAATATCTCATTATGGAAATGGGGTTACAAAATTCCCTTACTTCCCAAGGTTAGTAGGATTAACCTTAGATGGCACCAATGCAACAAGCTTGTCAAACGCTTTCCGATGATGTAAACTTCATCTCAATTCAATTCTTGGATTGAAAGTTATTCCCTCATGAAAAGTTACCAATTAGGAAGTGCCACATGGCACTTTGTGCAGCCAATAGATTTACCACCCTACAGTTTAAATCTTGGCCCAACTGCTTGATATTGGCCAATAGTTTGAATTAAAGCAGGACCCCCTACCTTTTGACATCTGATGAAATCCATTTCTAGCACTTTTCATGATAGTTAATGGATAACCCCTCCATTGCACCTTCTGTTATTTGCACCCATAGTCGAGGATGAGTCAACAAACTTGATGCTAGACAAAATATGTAGATTGAAACTTTCCCATCCTGAAATGCCAAATTTGATGCCACACTTGTAACACCCTCCTCCCACATCTGCCCAAGTAACCAACTAGACGAGGTAAACATGTGATGAGAGGCTACTATGATCTGATTCAACCTCCTAGGTCACCTTAAGGAAGTGGAACTAACAAAACAAAAACAAACTGACCATCCACACATCCAACAAAACCTCTAGGAGCTACCCCACCTTTCCAGGTGACCAACCCTTGAGTAAACTCAACAGTTCAAGGACCTAGAGCACCACTCGCTCCATTGCGAAGCCATCCAAGTGAGTGAGGGTCCCAAAAGCTCCCATGAGCCTTCCTGAGTGTGAATGTAGCCTTTTTATGCTAGTTCTATGCCAACGACTACGATATTTAAGGCTAAATTCTAGGGATAGGACCCAGTCACTTCCAAAAACTTCATGGAATTCATAGAAATAAAAGTAAACATAGAGAAAATGATGCCAATGCAATTTTTTTAAAACGGAATTGATTGGATCCCTACCAACCATGACAGACATTTCGTCAAACATATCAAAATTATGCATTCTACAGGTTTAAACAATAGATATGAGCATAGGGGTCAAAAATCAAAACATGATGACAACCATACATTTTCACTGTCATAAAACATATTCATAAACAAAATATAAACAACAAAAATAATGAGGATACAACAACCATAAATTCCACATATAATCCACACATTTTCTCATAAAATACCAAGAAAAGAAACTCTTATTAATGAATGCAAAAGCCAACCTGGTATGGGACTACCACGTTCACCCGATCGTAGATTGGCTGAGCCAATTCTCTCTTTAGCCAATCAACCCAATTCCATATTCCAAGCATGAATGTGGGACTCAAATCAAAAGAACCAATCAAGGCTTCCCGAGGTTAAAACACTTCACCCTCATCAATAGAATCAGGCTTTACCATAATCCTCACCAGATCACTAGGCCATAACCAAGCATGGATTCCACCAAATTTATCCAAGCATCACTAGGACATAATAAAAACACCACCCTCTAGGCTTTACCATATATCTCGCCATTCACCAACAAGGATTCCTAGGCTTGATAAAGGGAAACCACATATAGGCTTTAACGTATATCCCACCATTCACCGGTTGAGGATTCCTAGGCCCACCGAGGCACAAAATACCTGACTTTATTGCAACCCACCATATGGTTCAGGGGTCACTAGGCTAGTGGCTTTACCACAATCCACATTCTGGTTCAAGGATCACTAGGTGATGTCTTCTTTCATTCAGAGATTTACCTCACTCAACTTTGAATCCATCCGACAATCCTGCTCAACCAAAACATGAGAACCCCATCTCTCCATGGCTATCTAAAAATAGCAAGGCAAGGATGAAGAACATTGTCACACCTGGAAAAACTCATGCCCATGACAGAAATAGAACCAAGAACACACATGCATAACCATGCATGGAAAATCTAGCAAGGAAATCACATGCAAATCAATACCTACAAGTAAACCCGTTGTAGCTGCTTGATCCAAATATTCCTTGCTTTATCTTTTATTCCTCTTTTATTTCTTTGTCTTTCTTGATCCAATGCTGAAGTTCTCCAAGAAAACTCTAAGTGTCCAAAAGTGTGTGAGAGAGAGAATAGAGAGAGTGCTCCTAAAACTGAACTAACCAAAGGTTAAAAACTAATCCTCATAGCATTTTTATCAGTGAGGCCTCTATTTTCTTCATTTTCCATTATTTTCCTTCATTTTCTTCCTCACATGCAACTTATGACCTTTCACCTTCATTTTCTCCTAATTTACATTATTTTCATAAATAAATTGCCAAAAATGCCATTTTTCCTTTCCAAATCATTTTCTATTGCCTTTTCCAATTCCCTTAGCTATAATAAACCAAATGAACACCGACGCTAGGATCTTTTTCCCAACATTCAACTTGGAATAAGTGTCCTATAATCGTGGATATTATTTTTCCTTTATTAAATTTTATTATATGGAATTTTCTCTAGGGCTATTACAAAACCCTCCCCCTTGGGGGAACACCATCCTCGGTGTTCAACGACACCTATAACCAACAAGATTGCTAAAAGAAAAAAACACTACCATGGAGCTTTATGACTTAGCTCATTGGAGTATTCAAAATGATCAACCTACCGTGGATCAAACCAACATGAGAACATAACAACATGACACCCATATCACTTAGTGGAGCTTTATAACACAACTCATGGAAGTATTTATATCCATACACATATGTACATATACCAAAACATCACCAACACATATACGCAAAATATATACCAAAAGATATATGAAGGAAATTTTCTCAACCAATAAATAAAGAAGGATACTTAGCCCACATCTGATCCACCATCTCACATGTTGCTTCATTGGGCCCAAAGTGCTTCCACTGCAATTTAACTTGCTTGAATTCTTTGTTTTGGAGCATGATCACTTTCTTTTGCAATATACATTGATGTTCTGACTGGAATTATCCATCTAGGTCCGCCTGCAATACAAACCAGTTAATCACATGATCAACATCTTTAACATCTTAAGCAATGACACATGTAAAACGTCATGGAATTTCATTGTCGGATGATGTGCAAGTTGATAGGCTACTGGCCCGATATTTTCAAGGATATTGAAAGGTCCACAAAACCAAGGTGATGACTTGGCACATGACCCAATCTGCAAGGAGCTATTCTTCGGATTGATACACAAGTACACTTGTTCCCCAACCTGAAACTCCTTAAACAACCTGTTTCGATATACATATCTTTTATGTTTGTCTTGTGCTGCCTTTCAATTCATTTTGATCACTTGCATTTCCTATTCCATTTCTTCTAACATATCCAATCCAATCAGTACCCTTTTCATTGAATCACTCCAACTGATGGGAGTATTGCAAATCCACCCATAGAGTGCCTCAAACATAATCATCCTTAAAGACTCTTGATACCCATTGTTGTAAGAAAACTCTACTAGTGGAAGATACTCTTCCCACTTTCCTTGATGATGCATCACATACATCCTGAACATATCCTCCAATATCTTATTGACCCTCTTTGTCTATCCATCTGTCTGTGGATGATAGGTTATGTTGAAGGCCAAATCTATTCCCAAACCTACAAACAAATCCTTCCAAATTTGGAAGTGAAATTTACATCCCTGCCTGACAAAATATTCTTCAAAAAACCATGCAATTTGACAATATATTTGATGAACACATTTGCCACATCACTAGCTGAATACATAGTATTCACTGGAATGAAGTGTGCTGCCAAATTCAAACTGTCCACCACCACCATGATGGAATCATGTTGTCTAGATGTCCTCAGAAAACCTGTGATCAAATCCATGGAAATGACCTCCCATTTCCATTCTAGAATTGAAATCAATTGTAATAGTCCACCTGGATGCCTACACTTCACCTTTATTTGCTGGCAGTCATAACATCTAGACACAAACTCTACCACATCCTTCTTCAGACTGGGCCAATAGTAAAAATTATTTACTATTGTCACTGTCTTTTTTTAGCCTTGGTGACCTGAATAAATTTTCACATGAAACTCCCTCAAGATAATCTTCTTGAGTTCACTACTACGTGGCACATATATCCTGTCCCTAAATATGATCAACCCATCTGCTCAAAGATGATAGTCCACATGTTGTTCACCTGTACCTGTAACTATACATGTACTCTTCTATAACCTCTGCACAAGCTCTCCATACATGTCAACCTACTGAACTGCCTGTAAAATATGATCATGTAAGTTTGTCCCATAAGAACTCATAGCTACAATGTGATTTACCTTTATTCGCCTACCAAGAGCATCTACCACCCTATTCTCTTTACCCTTGATATACATGATCTCAATTTCAAAATCAATGATTGTGGTCAACCATCTAGCTTGTCTGGCATTCAAATTTAGCTAGTCAAACAAGTATCTCAACCCACCATGATCACTCATCAATACAAACCTCTTGTCAAGAATACGGTTCCTCCACATCTTCAACGCATGAATGATCGCTACCAACTCAAGATAATTTGTCAGATATTTCTACTCACGCTCATTTAGTTTCTGTGACTCATAACATACCACCTATTCTTCATGCATGAGAACTCCACCAAGTCCTCTCTTGCAAGCATCTGTACAAACTACAAACTCTTTGCTTGGGTCTGCAATCTTTAACAATGGAGTGTTTCTCAACAATTTCTTTAACTGCTCAAAACTTTTTGCACATTCCTCTATCCATTCAAATTTATTATCTTTCCTTTGCAATGACGTAATAGGATGTAAAATCTGAGAGAAGTTCCTGATGAACCTCCTATAATATCCTGCTAGCCCCATGAATTATCTTACCTCATCCACATTTCTATGAGCTTCCCACTCCATGATAACTCTTATCTTATCTAGATCTTTTACTATGCCTTCCTTAGAGACTACATTTCCCAAGTAATGTACCTCTGTCTGAAAGAATATGCATTTACTGATCTTAGCATACAACTGATGTTATCTCAAAAATCTAAACACTGCTGCTAAATGCTCGACATGCTCTTCCCCGTTCTTAGAATATTGTCCAGATAAGGATGTGACAAATTATTCATCAAGCACATGAAGGTAGCTGGGAAATTACCCAAACCAAATGGAACCACAACAAACTCATAATGCCCATACTTGGTATGGAAAGTTGTCTTGTAAATGTCCTCTTCCTTGATGTGTACATGATGATATATGGATCTCAAATCAATATTTGAGAACATGACTGCTCCCTTTAGCTGATCAAATAAGTCATAAATCCTCGGCAATGGGTACTTGTTCTTGATGGTAACCTTGTTCAAATTCTTGTAATCAATGCGTAACCAGAGAGTACCATCTTTCTTCTTCACAAACAACACTAGTGCACCCCAAGATGATACACTTGGCCTAATGTATTCCTTGTCAAGAATTTCCTTCAACTGCAAGTTTAACTCTACTAGCTTTGGAGTGCTCATTATGTATGGTGCCTCTGATGCTAGTGTTGCTCCTGGTACGAACTCAATATAAAACTCTACTTCCATATGAGGCAAAAACTCTAAAATATCTACTGGAAACACATCATAAAACTTTTGCAATATCGGGTACCTACTCAATATCTTTGCATCCTCGTCCTTCTTACCTTTACCACTAGAAATGGATACTACAAATAACACACACCCTTTTCCGTCACTGCGCTTGGCATGCATAACTATCACCATTCTCCATGATGTTTCTTTCTTCTTACCTGCAAGACTCTTTGTTCCCCATTTCCATCTAGGCACTCAATAGCCTTGTCATAACAATCCACCTTGTTCCTATGAAGATACCACCAGTCCATACCCAGAAACATAACATATGATCCCAATAGTAATACATTAAAACATGATTATGTATACATACCATTCAACTCAAATGCACAAGCTCTTACCCAATGATGAACTCGCTTCTTTGTCCCTATAGCCAACTGCACTAACCAAGACTCTACATGTACTTCCTTATTCAAACCACACTTATACACCAGGTCAGGACTAATATAATTATAGTTAGATCTAAGATAAATAAAAATAGAAACAAATTGATCACAAAGATCACCATCCATCTCAATGATAGATTCCTGATGATCTTCCTTCCTATTATCCATCATTACATAGATACATGGAATTCTCTGCCCAACATCCCCAACAGTATGTGCCTCCTGTGCGCTATAGATCTAAGGCCTACCACCCCGGTTCTATTGAAAATCCCTCTTAGGATGCTCCTTACCACATGTCCAACACTCCAACCATCCTGTACCGTCACCTCTATTATGATGTTGTGACCCATGTCCTTGTCTAGCTAGATTGAACTTCTTATGTGGTGCAAAATTTTCTTTCTCTTCTACATTCTGAGGCCTTATTATTTTCGGCTAAAATTTATATTTACTTTTATCTTTACCTTTCCATCCTTGCTAAGATTCATTCTTACACTTTGATTGCTCATAACAGTGTTTCAATTTCCCAATAAATTCCTCAAGCGACTGAGGCTCATCATACTCAATCCGATCTCTAAATGTTAATGAAAATCCACTAAAAAATCTCTAAACTTTAGCCTTCTCATCCTTAAGATATGGTACACACCTCAATAGATCTAGGAACTTAGTTGTATACTCCTCATTTTTCGTCGTTCCCATTTTTAGCTCATACAATTCCTTGGCTTTGCTATCATAATACTTTTCTGACAAGTACTTCTTTCTAAAGAGTCTCTTGAATTCATCCCAAATCAACTCCTTTGTCCTGATTTCTCTGACCTGTTTTAGATCTTCCCAGAATATGTTTTCTTTACCTTTCAGGCTGAAGATAACTATTTTGGCCTTCATAGTCTCTGTATACTTATGTAGTTCAAAGAACTTATTCATACCAAGTAACCAAGCCTCTGCACCGTGAGGCTTCTTCAAATATCCATCAAAAGTTGATGGCTTCACTTTCATAGCCTCATCCAATGAGTATCCCCTATCACTCCTCCTATAAGGGTGATAATGATGACTACTATAGTGCCTGTCAGAACCAGAACTATAATAGTACATGTGTCCATCACCTCTCCTATTCGGAGTATTCAAGAATCTGGTATCACCACCATGATACCTACTTCCATATGCCCCATTAGTCCCATTCTCCTGTCCATAGTTGATCTGGAGTGATCCCTATCTCTATAAGTCTGACAAACTCTAAAGTAGTATTGCATTGACTTCTTCTTGTTTCTCTTGTGCCAACATGATTCTATCATTATCTACTTTGCAACTCCTTATTTCTTCCTTAAAAATCCTCAATGTGTCTTCTAATTCATAAGAGTTCCCAACACCACAATGCTCATATAATTGATAGGGAGAATCTTTGTAGTCTACCATCTTGCTAGTCATATTGATATATTCTGACAATGAACACTATGTCAACTAAACCAAATCATAAAAAACCAATGTACCTTAGTATAACCTCGGGAGGATATCTCATCTATAAGACTGAATAGATTATCACAATACATGTATAAACATAATCATAACAACATGTAGATATCATCCTAACCATAGTCCAGTCATCAATGCATGACCATATTAACCACACATCATGACCTCATGCATGACAACTACACCGATATATGTATGCATAACAACATATGTATGACATGCACACATACACCTTACCTACAAACATTGACATGAATATCCAATGAATAACTGACATAAAGTCATGATAAGCACATCCAACAACAATGCCATTAAGGTTTCACGTGGAAACACCATTGAAACCATAACCAACACCATGTATACACAACGAGTACATAGAGCACAAACATGAGAACACATATGCAACTAACATGAATGCATGACCCCAAATCACCACCCATCTAGTCCAAGGGGTGAACCATGCTCTGATACCACTCTGTAATGCTCTCATCGCACATCTACCCAAGTAACCAGCCAAATGGGGTAAACATGGGATGGGAGGCTACTATGATCTGATTCAACCTCCTAGGTGACATAAAGGAAGTGGAACCAAACAAACACAGCTAAACTGACCATCCACACATCCAAAAAAACTCCAGGGGCTACCACACGTTTCCAGGTGACCCACCCCTGAGTAAGATCAATAGTTCAGGGACCTAGAGCCCCAATCACTCCCTTTCCAAGCCCTCCAAGCAATTGAGGGTCCCATTCACTCCCATTAGCTTGCCTAAGTGCGGTTGTAGCCTTTTTCTACTAGTGTTATGGCAATGCATGCAATATTTAAGGCTAAATTCCAAGGCTAGGACCCAGTCTTTGCCTAGAACTTCATGGAATTCACATAAATGAAAAGAAACATAGAGACAATGACGCCAATGCAAATTCCTAAATAAGGACTTGAATGGACCCCTACTAGCCATGATTAACATTTTTTGAAACATATCACAATTATGCATTCTACATGTTTAAATAATAGATCTGAACATAAGGGTCTCATACTTATCTAAGAATTACGAAGAAGCTTGGTGCCTTATCACATTAACTACATTATCATCTATTAGGTCATATATTCATTTCTCATTCATTCACAAATCAAAACATGATGACAACCATACATTTTCATTGTCATAAAACATATTCATAACCATCATATAAACAAAAATAATAATGAGGATACAACAACCATAAATGCCTCATATAATCCAATTCATTTTTTCATATAATACCAAGGAAAGAAACTCTTATTAATGAATGCAAAAGCCAAACCAGTATGGGACTACCAAATTCCACCTAACCGTAGATTGGTTGAGCCAAATCTCCCTTTAGCCAATCATCCCCATGTCGTATTCCCAACATGAATGTGGAACTCAAACCAAAAGAACCAAATAGGGATTCCCAAGGCTAAACCACTTCACCCTCATCAATAGAATCTAGCTTTACCGTAATCCTCTCCAGATCACTAGGCCATAAAAAAGCATGGATGGTACCGTATTTCTCCACCTACATCGTGAGGAATTTTCCTCTCTCCTAGTCTCTAGGATTTACCACAATCCACAGTCCGATCTAAGGATCACTAGGCCATAATTGAGACATCGCCCTCCATGATTTATTGTATATCTTGTCATTCATCAGCAAGGATTCCTAGGCTTGATCAAGGGAAACCACCTTTAGGATTTACCGTATATCCTTCCATTCACTAGTCAAGGATTCCTAGGCCCACCAAGACACAAATATCTAGCTTTACCACATCCCAAAGTCTGGTTTAGGGGTCACTAGGACAATGGCTTTACCACAATCCATAGTTTGGTTTATGGATCACTAGGCCATGTGTTCTTTCATTTAGAGATCCACCTCACTTAGCTTTGAATCCATCTAACAATCCAACTCAACCAAAATACGAGAACCTCATTTCACCATGGATATCAAGAAATGGAAAGGCAAGGCTGAAGAACACTATCACACTTGGAAAAACCCATGCCCATGATAGAAAGAGAACAAAGAAGACACATGCAAACCATGCATTCCAAATCTAGCAAGGAAATCACACATAGAAATCGATAACTGCAAGTAAACCTGTTGTAGTTCCTTGATTGTGCTCTTCCTTTCTTGATATTTACTTCCTCTGTTCCTTCTTTGCCTTTCTTGATCCAATGCTGAAATTCTCCAAGAAAACTCTAAGTGTCCAAGAATGTGTGAGAGAGAGAATAGAGAGAGAGCTCCCACAGTTGAAATGACCAATGGTTACAAATTGGTCCTCAAGAGCCTTTTCATCAATGAGGCCTCTATTTTCTTCATTTTCCTCCTCACATGCAACATGTGACCTTTCACCTTCCTTTTCTCCCAATTTCCATTACTTTCATAAATATATTGCCAAAAATGTCGTTTTGCCTTTCCAAAGCCTTTGCTATTACTTTTGCCAATTTCATTAGCCATAATATACCAAATGAACACCCACACTAGGATGCTTTTCCCAACATTCAGCTTGGAATAAGTGTCCCATAACCATGGCTATTATTTTTCCTTTATTAACTTTTATTCATGGAATTTTCACTAGGGGTGTTACAACACTCTCAAGTACCCACACAAAGAGACAAGGGTGGACCTTAAAATTATTCCCTTGGTCATGGTCCAAGATTACATGGTGTGTCATGTGGTAACACGTGATATCCATGTGTTAATGTAGATTCCACATCATCTGGATCCATGTCACCCTATCTTGACAATGTTTTGTTGATGTCACACTAATGTCAGGGTGGTGTCACCTTGCCACGTGTCACACTGACAATGTGCCATGTCAGTGATATTGCCATTCCATTTGGTCCACGTCCTCTAGACTCCTCATGTCACATCTAGATAGAACTACCTAGCATTCATGGCATATTCCACCTCAGTCAGATTTAAGGTCCCACAGGGTCATGTCCCTTTGTGCAATTTGATACTTCCCCATTCATAGATGGGAGAGACTTTTGTTGCACTCTCTATTAGCCATGTTTGAGTCCAAAATAAATCAATCTAGGCTGCTACTAAATGGATGATTCCACATGAATTTACCCATTGTCTGATGTTGCTCCTTGGTGTCATGCTTTTTGTTTACCACACCCAATCCAAAGGGGGTAATGACTTTCGTGATGATGCGCGATACAATTTTAAGATCTAACCGCTCAAATTAATGTTAAACCTTTATCATAGTGGTTAACGTTAATACAAATTCCCTGATCCACATACACAGTTACTTCATCAATATTCCTATTTAGAATTTTAAGGGTTTCATAGACTTTTCCCAAGCCTTGATCTAAGACCTAGTGTTGTGCATAACACCAGAGTTCCATAGGGATAAAACCATTACCCCCACACAAATCATTCAAAGCATTACACACATATTTACTACAAACTATAAACTTTCAATGTGCCTATTGACGCACTTGAGCAAGCTTACCGTGTCTAACAATGATATGTAATCTCAAGCATAGACACAACATAGCATGAGAGAGAGTAGGTTCCACACAACATCAAAAATCTACTAGCAAAAAATGCATTACAACATAAAGATAATCGATAATATCAATTAGTTAAATATCCATGGCTATGCCAAACAATTGAATCCCACACATTGTAGTAGTTAACTGTGCAAATTAAGTAATCATACAAGGCTATAAAAATAACTCATCTCATGGAAGTATAAATAACCACATGGACCTGTAATCCCTCATAATCGTGAGAACATTCACATAAGAATCTCATTATAACAACCAAGAATAGCTCATTCCTCCATTAAAGCACTATTACATGCATTGCCACAATACATAACAGTATCTTTCCATCCACATAGTAACACATGTCTAGGTGAATATACTTATATGATTAAATTATATGAATGGCAACTAAGGGAGGGAATTCAACTCTCCACCCAACCACAAGCCAACTATGCTTCAACCTTTCTTACAACTGAGGAGTCAAGTGCTTAAGGGAGTTTACCCCAATATAAGTCAACCAGATCACGTGGGAATCCAGAGCATGCAATGTCTCCACCCAATCAAACAATTTAGGAAATCCAAAGATGCAATGCTGCACCCAACAATCACTTCAGGGAATCTAGAGCACGTAGTTCCCCACCCAACAATCACTACAAGAATCTAGAGTCCATGGTGTCTCCAACCAATTCAAACTATAGGAATTCTGAGCCCACAATGCTTCCACCTACCATTCTATGTTAATCCAAAGAACAACATGACTCCACCTATTGGGTTCCATGGGAATCCAAAGCACACACTTAGGGTCTCCACATGTAAAAACACCCTAAGAAGTTTCGAAGTGTAGAACGTCTCCACTTGATACACAAGAGTATAGAGCACATCATGGCTCTACCTTCTCCACACGAAAATCTTCTCTTTACACCATGCTCCTCAATGTGTGCCCAATCCTTGATAATACAATGAGATTTTGGCCTTTTCTTTAGAAATTTCTCACACAATTCCACTTGTGCATCCCAACATGTTTGTTATCTTATTATGCTTCCTACATACCATGCCTCTCACACATCATCTTTGATCAGAACTTTTGCTTCCCTTCCTTTCCTTGCATGTTGACCAAACCAACATGTTTCATGTGATTATGGACTCTATGGGATTGTCCTTTGTTTAGGAAACCCATACATTCTTTCTTGCAGGTTAATCATTTCTAGAGGGATATAGGTGATAAAAATTAATGCAATGCTTTGGGTTTACCTTCAAATCCTCCTCCTCAAGCCTCTAAATCCATGTCCACTACTCCAACCCAATCATTGTGTTACATTTCCACAATATTTATATGAATTAAAATTCACAATGACTTTTACAAGAGGGGTAACAAAAGGGCTGTCACAAAGGAAAAGTAAGATAACAAACATATAATTTCTATATTAAGCTATGTTTCCCTAAATTTATTCTCCCTGATATTGCTTCATGTTTCTATCTTAAGCTTTCTCTTACTAAAGTTATTCTCCTCAATATTTCTTCAAGTTCCAATTCGATGGATGAGTTTATAATCATTTGTGCCTCGAACTATTGAAGACTTATATACACATGATTGATTTTTATGCTTGCACCAAAATCCTAATATACTTGGGCATGTTTGGGTTTCTTTGAAATACACTCAAACACAGCACTTTGGCTATATGCATGTGCATATGTGGGATGATAGATACACATCACTATCTTTTAGTGTCAAGATAATTCAACAATGGTATGCTTATAAGTGAATTTTGACACAAGGTCACATTCCCATAATTTACTAGCTAACATTTCCATGATTTGCTTTATATTTTGTGGTAATTGTTGGAAATAAATAACCATATGGTGGCCTATTTAGATCAAGTAATCAAGATTATTTTAACCCCTTATTTTCCATTGATATGCTTATTGAATGAGGTTGGCATGTTGCTTGGATGATAAAGGTTTTAAGGAATTTTGTGAGCTATTATGTATGTTTTGAGCACTAGTTGGCTAGACGTTTAGATGAAATGCATGCAAATTTGTGCTAAAAGTATTTAGCGTGCATTATGGTTAATACACATTTGCTTGGTGGCACTAAGAATATGGTTCAACAGTTGTTATTATGGATTTTAGTTAGGTAAGCATGTTGGCTATATATTAAGCTAGGCTACATTCACATATTTATCACTGAGAGTGTTTCCTAATTTCTTGTTGATGGGATCATTGCTCGTGGTTTGAACTTTCACATTATTGGTAGTTCACATTTCATGGTTTTTTTTAGATTCAACAATTATTCTCAAATGTATGATAATATGCCCAAATTGCACGTACACTGTTTTTATGGTTTTTGGGTATGTCATTGACTTAGTATTCAATTAAGGGCCCACACTCACACTATTTAAGACATAGTAAAATGAAAATCATGGTTGGAGAAGGAAATAATGGCCAACACTGATTTGATTTTAAAAGTTATTGTATTGAGTTGCAAGGTTTTGAGTTGAATGTGACTTCACCAATCTCGATACAACAATTTATGTTCCCTTCACAAATCCTGGTACAACAATGATAATTCATTTCAAGCCTTAAGATCTTGATCCATCATTAGATCTTATCCTTCATCAACCGCTAAGGTTCATCCTTGGTTCAAATCAAGCACAGCACCATAAGCTAATAACCTGCATACTAGATCTCACAGTTCCTCAGATATTCGATACTTTCACACCTGGCCTAATGATCTTCTCCTCCTTTTATAGTTTTAGGCCTTTCTCAATACCATCGACCAAAACCACTTAGGACCAATACCTTGGACAAAATACCTAGGGTCAATACCTCGTACCAGATACCTTAGACCAATACCATGGACCAAATACCTCGGACCAAAAACTTAGTTTTCTAGGTTATACGTGCTTTTCCTTCTGTGAAAGTGCATGTGTACGTATACACTACTTGTGGTCAGTGAAGTTGCATGTATACGCAGTTTGTTCAAGGTGAACCTGCGTATACCTCTCTTTCTTCATTCTGTGTAGTTTGATCTATAATTCTTTGTTGTTAACCTGTTGTACTGTGAACTTTCATCTGAGTGAGTTGTCATCAAGGACAACACCTATATCATAATGCCAACAATCTCCCCCTTTGGACTTGATGGCAACAACAACACCAAGTCATTCTGCCCCTTTGATATCAAGGGAAAAGGGTCATGCTCCCCCTTTGACATACATTATGCTGGTCATGCTCCCCCTAAGTATATATTGAATTCTATGATATGCTGAAATGTAGTGATTGAGCTCCCATGATTGAGTCCATGCTCCCCCTGAGCACAAGCAAATTCTACAAAAATACTTTCTAAAATAATAGCATGACTCTATACATACATCACCAATGACTCATACATACATCCATCTCCCAACCAAGTGGGGATATACCAATTGTTTATACATACAAAAACCAAGAAATATTGCATCATCCATCCCATGTGAAGTGGGGATATAAATTACATCATTTTTCCAAGAGGACCCATTCAAACGTATGAGAAGACATATCACACCCTAGACTTTTACATGGCTTGAGCAGCCAATGGTATAAATATTTGAAGCCATAGCTGGACTCGACAACCATAATGCCAACAATGTTGAATGTACATGAAGGATAATGCTCCCCCAGAACTGGTGCTACCTGTGCATTGTTAACAGGTCAAAGATCAAGGCATATTTGTTAGTTAGATAAAATTAATGAACATAACATATCATCAATATCAGTCAAAGCACCCATATCAAAGCCTGCCCCACTGTTTTTCTTTCCTGAAAAACATATACGCTCCTTGACCCATAGAAACCCGCTTGTGTATGCGACTTCACTTTAGGAAACACACGTATAATCACTTTTAATTGAAAAGTTTGATTTAACAACAAGATGATGCAGCAACTACTCCGAGCTTTTGTCTGAGATATTCAAATGTATCTCTGGTAGTGGTTTAGTGAATATATTAGCTACATGTTCTTTGGAAGTAACATATTCCAATTTGACCTTTTGTTCAAGCACTTTTTCACATAGAAAATGGTATTTGATGGGTATGTGCTTGGTCTTGGAAGGCATGACTGGATACTTTGAAATACTGATGGCACTTGTATTATAACAGAATGGAGATGGGTGAAGTGCATGTGATCTAAATTTCTTGCAATGTTTTCATCATCCAAAGTAGTTGTGTGCAGCAAGATGCAACAACCACATATTCTGCTTCAGCTGTAGATAATACAATTGAAATTTGTTTCTTGTTGAACCAAGACATTAACTTGGAACCCATATAGAATGCACCAGTGCTAGTGCTTTTTCTGTCATCAACACTTCTTGCCCAATTTGCATATGTATATGCATGAAGAGTAAAATATGTATCTCTAGGATACCATAAACCAAAGTTTTGTGTTCCTTGAAGATATTTGAAAATCCTTTTGACCGCCTAAAGGTGTGATTCCTTTGGATTTGCTTGGAATCTTCCAACTATTCCTACTACATGCATCATGTTAGGTTGGTTACCTGTTAGATAAAGTAGATTGCCAATCATGGATCTGTAAGTTGGTTGATGTACTGCTGCTGATTCATCATTTGAGCTGAGACTGCATCCTGTTACCATTGGGGTACATACAGGTTTAGAATCTTCCATGCCATACTTTTCCAAGATCTATTTGAGATATTTGGTTTGTGAAAGAAAAATACCATCTTTATTTTGTTGAACTTGTAGACCAAGAAAATAGGTAAGTTCACCAAGCAATGACATTTCAAATTCTTGCTACATTACTGAAGCAAAATTCTAACTCATTGATTCTTCATTGCTACCAAAAATGATATCATCAACATAAACAACAATTATTAGCAATTTATCAGTGTCAATCATTGTATATAGATTGCTATCTGCTGACACTTTTGAAAAACCTTGTTGGTGTAGATATTTGTCAAGGCGGTAATATCAAGCCCTTGGAGCCTTTCTGAGTCTGCATACAAGTTTTGCATCATTTCCAAGAATGAATCCTTCTAGTTGTTCAATATAGACTTCTTCTTCTAAATATCCATTAAGGAAAGCATATTTTACATCCATTTGGTATACTTTGAATTTCTTAAAGCTAGAAAGAGCAAGAAACATCCTTATGGTTTCAAGTCTAGCAACAGGGGAAAAAGTTTCTTCAAAATATATACCTTCTTGTTGAGCATACCCTTTACAAACAAGTCTAGCCTTGTTTCTAATAACTTCTCCATTTTCATTGAGCTTGTTTTTGAATATCCATTTAGTTCCTATGATATTTTTATGATGAGGTCTAGGAACTAATTCCCAAGTATTATTCTTTTCAATTTTCTCAAGTTCTTCATTCATGGCCTTGACCCAACATTCATCTTTGCATGCTTCATTTATATTTTGAGGTTTGGTGGAGGATAGTAATGCTAGATAGCTTGAGGTTTCTGTAATAGTTCTTCTTGTCTATACACCTACCTCTTTTTCCTCTAAAATTTGAGTTTTTGGATGATTTTTATGAACACACCTGGATGGATTCTTTTCTTCTACCGTTATCTCTTCTTCTGGTGCTTCATTGGTTTCTTCTTCAGAATCATTGTGATTTTATGTGGGAAAATAACCCCCATATTCTTCTTTGGTTTTTATTTGTTTTGGATTTTTGCATTCTTCATTAACTACAACATCAATACTTTCAACAATTTTCCCAAGTCTTTTATTATAACATTTATATCCTTTACTTTGGGAAGAGTAACCAAGAAGAATACCTTCATCTGCTCTGGGCTCAAATTTACCAAGTTTTTCATCAGTCTTTTTGATATAACATTTTATTCCAAAAACTTTAAATTATTTTACGTAGGAGTCTTACTATACCAAAGTTCATGTGGAGTTTGAGTGTTGTTTACCCGAACATTTTCTTGGTTGAGAATAGTTACGGTGGTGAATGCAGCTTCACCTTAGAATGTTGCGGGAGTTCCAGATTCATCTAGCCTAGCTCGAGCCATTTGTTGAACAATTCTCTTCATTCTTTCTACCACTCCATTTTGCTAAGGAGTCCTTGCGGTGGAGAACTGCCTTTTTATTCCATGTTGTTCACAAAAGTCAAAGAATTCATCTGAGATAAATTCCCCTCCTTGATCAAATCTGAGGCATTTGATTTTGCGATCTGTTTCATTTTCAACCAAAGGTTTGAAGGCTTTGAACTTTTCAAATTCTTCATCTTTATGCTTTATAAGACCTATCCAACACATTTTGGAAAAATCATCAATGAACAAAATAAAGTATTCTTCTCCATGAGGTGACTTTTTCCTTGATGGTCCACATAAATCAGTATGAACAAGTTCAAGAGGCTTGCTAGTTGACCCTTCTTTTTCTATGAAGTGAGATCTGGTTTTCATACCAAATTGACATGGTTTGCATATTGTATTTTCAAGAATGCTGATATCTGGAAGATCATGAACAACTTAGAATCTACATGCTTTTCTTGTTTGAGAAAACATTAGATGTCCTAATCTTCTATGCCATAGCCATTTTTCATCATTTTTTCTTAGATATCATTGTTGTTGTCCTCCCTTGAGTATGTATAAGTTGTTTGGAGTTCTTGTACCTTTGATCACGGTTTCTCCTGTATCAAGCTCGTGAACAACACATCTGTTTGATAAAAACACCACTTCATTTCCTTGATCACACATTTGACTAACACTCAACAAGTTATGCTTTAGACTGTCTACATATATAACATTCCTAGCTTTAGCCTTTTCTTTCAAGAAAACGGAGCCTTTACCTTTTATGATAGCAGGAGCATAGTTTCCAAATGAGACATTATTTTCCTTTTCTAAGGCATTATATGAGTGAAGTTTTTCTTTGTCACTTGTCATGTGTTTTGAGCATCCATTATCGATGTACCACTGATTTTCTTATTCTTCTACATACAAGGCTATACCACATCTTTATATTTGAGGTTCTTTCCTTCTCCATATCTTGGGATTTAATGGAGTTTGTTCCTTTTGAGATGTTTGCCGAAATTCACTCTTGCATTCAGATTCTTTATGGCCAAAGTTGTTACAGATTGAGCATTCTATTTCATTTTCAAGAAGAGAAAAGTTATTATAGGAACTTTTCTTGATCCCTGTCACATTCCTTTGATTTCGTGCTTCTCTAGTCATGATGGTTTTGTAAGAAACACATTGAGCAGCTTTGTGTCCAAAATTATGACATGAGAAACATTGACCATTAAAGAAGTTAGTGTGATTATCGAATCTATTAACCTGGTGATTATAGTTTCTATCGATATTCATCTTTGAAGCAAATTGAATATGATTTACTTGAGGTTGGTTGTGGCTTCTGTTCATTCTTGAAGAAAATTGAGCCTAATTTACCTGGTGATATGCTTTATGGATTTGTTGACGATTGTCATACTATTCACTGTTCTTTGCTGCTTCAAGATAGCTTTTAGTGGAGGTTGACAGCTTCTGTGATTGAGATGCTTCTTCAGTATATCTAAGGCCTGTCTTTATCAGAGGAGAACGCTGCACTTTGATAATTTCATTTAAGGTTTTTGATCTTTTAGCAAATCTAATATTGAGAGATTTTGTTTTCTCAAGATCCTTTCTTAGACCCACAATTTCACATTCTAGTTTTTCATTATGTTTTTCTCTTTTAGCAAGTTGGTATGTCAAGGTATCTATAATCATATTATTTTCTTCTAAATAGATCCTGAGTTTAGAGATTTCTTCATGAAGTTCATCTTCTTCTAAAGCATCCCAAAAAGTATCATCGTCATAAGCCATTAGAAGTCTATAGTCATTACTATTTTCATCTTCATCACTATTTGATAAACCATATCTATCTTCATGAGTATAGTAACTCCTTTTACTTACACTTTGTTTTCTATTTCATTTTGCAAATTCCTTCCCTTTATCATATTTATCTTTATGAGGACATTTGGTAGCATAATGACCGACTCTACCACAGGTAAACATTTGAAGGGTAGTTTACCTCTAAATCTTCCGGAACACCGTTGAAGCTTCTTGACAAAGTTTACTTCATCTTCTTCTTTTGAAATATGTCCCCATTCATTGAGTTATTCTTTTCCTTTTGCTAAAGCTTTAAATGTGGATTCTCTCATATCTGATGGGCCTCCTTTCCTCATCTCAAAGGCAGTTAAGATTCTGTGAAGCTGTGTCATAGTGATAGTTTGCATATCCTATTTTTCTTCTATGGCAAATAATTTTGATTCAAATTTAGTAGACAAGGATCTTAAAACTTTCTCAACTAAGGTAACTTCCTTTATCTCTTCACCCAAATTCATCATACAATTAACAACCTCATTTATATGTAAGAATTAACTAGCTATACTTTCATCATTGTGCATCTTAAGAGTTTCATATTGAATTCTGAGAGTTTGCAGTTTAGCTCATTTTACTTGAGAGTCTCCTTCTTAACTTAGAATGTTTTTTTCCCATATTTCTTTGGCTGATTTGAACTACATAACTTTGACAAACTCTGATTGTGATAGACTTCCCAATAATGTACTGACAACCCTGGCATTGGTTTCATATTTCTTTTTACATGTTGTATCTGTAAGAATTGCTGATGGAAATGTATATCCTCCTTCCACTATTTCCTAGGCATCCGTTCCAAGTGATTGTAGATAGGTTGTGATTCTTATCTTTGAATAAACAAAGTTTCTCTCATCAAAGATTGGCAATCTGATGGATCCCACACTTTCTTGATTACTCATGATGATGGATCTCCCTTCAAGTAATCAAGCTTCTCCTGAAGTGTAGAATTTTGTAAAATTTTTCCTACAAATCAGCTAGCTTTGAGACCATGTAGATTTTTTTCTACAAATCAGCTAGCTTTGATACCATGTAGAAATTTCCAACATGTAGATCACCTAGTAATGCAATGTACTAAAGCAAAACACTTGATCTACTTCTACAAACAATTTAGTGGAAGCTTAATCAACCATGAGCAACATCAATAAGAACACATATAACTGATAAGAATGAATCAATCACACATAACACGGAAGAATTTACCCAGGGAAAGCCTCAGCCTAAAACCCCAACTCTGTATTATCATACAAGTGGAAATATAGTCCGAATTACACAAAGCCTTAGCTCGGAAGCTAGCCAGCTCTTAGTACAATCCCTCTGCTGCTCATAGACAATCAAAGGCTTCTCACAAACCTTCTCCTCTACCCTCCAAGCCTCCTATTTCCTTGTGCAGTTTCCTTGGGGTCCAGTGCTGCCAACTGTGTGAATTGACCTCTTCATACACTCACTAACCTCTGATCTAACTGCACAAACCTGAAGGAGATAAATCCTCATCATGTATGAGCTTCCTTTATAGGAAAAATATTCCCAACTGATAGTACACTGTCCCTTCTTTGATCTCAACTGGGCCTCTGTCTGAACTGACATGCATCAGTTATCCATGAGTCAATACACAGTTATCTGAAAATAATAATTGTCACATGCATGCAAGCATCAATAAGCTATATCTCATTAATTTAACAACTTGTTAAATTAATCTAACTGAACTTGACTATGTTAAATTAAGTCAACTGATCCTCTCAATATAGAACTCATCCTTAATTTCTCAATCAGTGGAGCAAATTAAGGACACATTCCCCAATCAGTGGAGAAATAATTGCATGTTTTCACAAAGACATCAGTTTGCTTTTCCATAACTAATTAAGTCATGGAGAATTAATTAATCAATATTCCAAAATGCTGGTAAGACCAAATTCAAATTTACTTCCTATAGATAGACCAAGGACTGCTATAAATAGGAAGGGACCCAGAAATGCTATTTTTAGAAGATGTTATTTTTAGCAGTTTCACCTCTCATCCAAGGTGGCCAAAATGCTCATTAGTCAAACTGCTATTTTAGAAGTGCAATTTTTAGCAGTTCTATTTTTAGCACTTTCTAAATTTATCATTTCTTGTTGTACATTTTTCAACACTCCCTCTCAACAAGAAAGGCTTCCTCTCAAACCCGATCCTGTAACTCTGGAATGCTCTGCATGCAACATATATACCAAGTGTGATTTCTCCAGAAACACTTGGAACAAAAAAAAACTCCCAACTGACCTCTCTGTTGGGCTAGAAACATACTCTAATGTTGAAGCTCTACCTGCTGCTGACAAGTGCTCCCTCTCTTACCTCTGCGCTACTGCAACATCTCCATCATCTCGCACCATTGCACCCTTCTCTATGCTACCCTGCACTATGCAACACACTTGTGCCTCTTGCATTGTTGTAGCCTGCATGCTCTACACTTTCCTGGGATTCCTTGCACTATAGCTTTCTTTGCCGCTCCATTTGCATCTGTCTCTACCCAATCAGTCAGTTCTTGCTACTCCACATCGAGGCTCCCCTAGAAAAGTCTCATCCAAGAGGTTGGGTATCTCAAGGATCCTGCCCCTCCTCCTTGGGATGATCACTCTACAACGCCCCACCTCCTACCTGGAGGTATGGCTGCATGTGATCCCTCAACCCACCTAGCTCGAGGTTTCCCCCTACTGGAGGTCTCTACATGAGTAGATGTCTCTACTCGATCTCCTCTCAGCTTCCCTTGTTGTGGCTGCTCCACAACCTCCTGAAGCTATTGCACCAATCATGGCTCCTCCACAATTGTTTGAGACTTCTTTTGGCTATGCATGTTGAAAGGTAATTTACTCTTCCTCTCAACCACCAAGTATCTAACCTTTGCCTTGCTCCTCAAGGCTTTGCATGCATCTTGTACCTCAAGTGCATATAGGTTCTTGGCTAGCACACCAATCCATTTCCACTTTCCCGCTGTCACGAAATTTTCTAGAAAAAGAGCGGATTTTAAATCAGCGATATCTCCCTCATCTGAACTCTGATTCAGTCGATTTTTCTTGTTTTTTTATTTTGGGTATTTATCTGCAAGGAATCCAAATCTACTATTTATTTATGAAAATTTTGTACAAAAATGTTCAGATCTTCTCTACAAACTCTCAGACCAAAACTCAAAACTTTGAAATATCCTCTTAGGATACTATTCTCTCCTTGATCACCTGTGCTCTGATACCATGTAGAATTTCGTAGAATTTTTCCTACAAATCAGCTAGCCTTGATACCATGTAGAAATTTTTCTACAAATCAGCTAGCTCTGATACCATGTAGAAATTTCCCACCTGTAGATCACCTAATAATGCAATGTACTAAAGCAAAACACTTGATCTACTTCTACAACCAATTTAGTAGAAGCTTAATCAACCATGAGCAACATCAATAAGAACACATATAACTGATAAGAAGGAATCAATCACAGATAACACAAAAGAACTTACTTGGGGAAAGCCTCAGCCTAAAACCCCAACTCTATATTATCATACAAGTGGAAATATAGTCCAAATTACACAAAGCCTTAGCTCGGAAGCTATCCAACTCTCAGTACAATTCCTCTGCTGCTCATAGATAGTCAAAGGCTTCTCACAGGCCTTCTCCTTTGCCCTCCAAGCCTCCTATTTCCTTGTGTAGTTTCCTTTGGGTCTAGTGCTACCACCTGTGTGAATTGGCCTCTTCACACACTCACTAACCTCTGATCTAACTACACAAACCTGAAGGAGATAAATCCTCATCATGGATGAGCTTCCTTTATAGGAAAAATATTCATCCAACTGATAGTACATTGTCCCT
>APFE030616750.1:0-20304 GCA_000404065.3 Pinus taeda | reverse complement strand
TACATGTAATTTCAAATTGAGCAAGTAAAGTAGTAGGAAATAAAGGAGATTATTTTCTTTGACTTTGTCAAATTTTCATTTTTAAATAAAAAGCATATTCTAACTATAAATAATCAAGAGTTAAGAAATGAAAAAGAGGTGCATCAATCTAAATAAGAGAAGTTAAGATAAGAGAATCAAACAAAAATCGAGACCAAGGATAAATAGTGCAACAAGGGAGTTTTTTCTTCATCTAAAGTTCTATAATTTAGTGTGAGTCTAAGTGCTATAAAGTATGATATGGTTTTTCACTTAGTATATTGAGAAATAGATATTTAATGCAACAAAGAGAAATAGTAAAAGAGGAAGGTGTTAGGAGACTTAGGCAACTTTTCCTCTATCTACATCATTTTTCAGAAAGTGCCTTAAAATACAATATCAATAACGTAAGTGTTGAAAAATACTTTGTAGGAGTACTACATAGACTAAGAGAAAACCATATATGAAAAACTATGCAAAATCAGTGGATGAAAACTATGCTAAATGACTACAAGTATACCCAAAAAAAAGGTGTCTTGATCCAATGAAAAAATAAGGGTTAAAATTGGCATTCAATGAGTGAAAATATATGAGTCAAAAACTATGTTTTTTCCAAAACTATTAGTGGAAGTTGATGGTCTGCTCTTGAGGTATAAATGAAGGATTCCAACCTACTGTGAAAATAGTGTATATATATAGATATATAAACTATGAGAAGTGGGGTGAGTTGGAAAATAAAAATTACCCCAATCAAGGGAGAATATATGGATATTTTCCCTAGTATTATCTCTAATCTGCTGGTGTAGATTTCTTACAGGGGTGAGTAAATTTCAACATATTAATAGTTGCATGTTAAACCTAGACAATTATGGTTTTAGGGATAGAGAACATGATGCCTAGTCCACTTTATGGTTTTCATCGTGAAATTCAAATAAACAAAAAATGGAATAATAACAAAGTATTATTAAAAATTTAAGCCATAAACAATTTGTTATATATGTCCAAATTGATGTATTTGATTTGAAAAAAGATACAAATGTACATTTTCTTATAGAATAGTACATCATACCAAGGAAATAAAATGACATATCTTATCGAAATGGGAAAATAATAACAACTCATGTTGAAGACACAATGCACCTTGTGCCCAAAATGCATATCACGCACCTCATGCCAATATACATAATGTATCACTCACTAACCTATACTGCCTTCACCATAAATAGGTGGATACTTAAATATGATATTCCTCTTCTAAAAGCTTAAGGAAACTTGAGTCTTCTTACATTGAGGAGTAGTAGATCTTTTTGGATACTAGAAAGGAAACAACATTCATTTAAGTTATTTCCCACAATTTTATCAATTAACAAACTTATAAAATATGATTAGAGCTTTATACAACATAATTCACTATAAATGGGATTCCTAGTCTCAAGACAATTTCCCTCCTCCATAACCCAAGTTTCTCTACAATCCATCCCTAAAATAGTTACAAGAATCAATTAGTGAAACTTTCAAATTTGTAAAATAAACTTCATGTACTATGGATAAAAATTTCATACACTAATTATATCCCCATAAATTTCTCAAGTAATGATAGATATTGACCTTCCATAATGGGAGATATAGTCATTAGTTGCATACCTTGATCTAAAGAGTTGTTGGGATGCAACATAAGTGCATGCAACAACTATATATGTAGCCACAATAAATGTAACGATAGCATATTTAGAAATAATGGATGTAACAAATAGGGTTACTATGACTCAAAATAGTGTAGGATGGATAGGTGGAGTGATATCTTATGGATGGATTGAAAGTGGTGGTGGGTGTTTATGGTGGTAAACTCCCATGGGACGTAACATTAGATGAAGCCTCATCTAAATAGAAAGTGGAATACTGATGGTTAGATTAAGTTGATAATGAAAAAAATCATCATGTACTACATATAATAAATTCCAACGTAGTTAACATGCTACTAAACCATCGAATGTAAGTCCTTACATTCAATCTCATGTACTTGAAAAAATTCAAAAGATTCTTTGTTGTAATATCCCACTCCAATTTGGGAGGCATAAATAAGGTACAAGATTTATAAAGAGAGTTTTTCGTTTCGAATAAAATAATGTTGATGGTGCTTACATACAATTTCTAATATGTTAGATTGGTGTTGGCACATAGTAATCAAAATGATAAGGTCAAGGATGGCACAGTAAAAATAATATATCTAGAGTGATTGTTGACACAATATAGGGTGGTGTTATTCTTTTTCTTAGTGGTATATCATTCTCCTCACAATATATTAGGTATTTTGATTATGCTCATTAAGAGCATAATAGTTGGGACTTAAAAAGTATGGGTATGTTTTATCGATCGTGCTAAACTTCCAACTTGATTCCTATCATAGGGTGATAGGAGGTAATTTTTATTTTGTGACATTGATTTATAGTTTTTTCTTTGAGAATATGTCCACCCTATATCCCCACATATGTATCCTCAAGATCCAAGGATGCATTGTTAGGGGAAATTATTGATATGGGGAGGTGGTGGAGGCTAGGGAAACATATTCTACCTAGATTCACTTGCACATTAGGTCATGTTTCCAATTCACATTGAATGTTACCTATATGAGGGTATAAATTACCAAGGTGATCTAAATATTCCCTTTCCATTTGTATTGGATTGCGTCCAAAATGGTTTTTATTTTTTCATTTTATTTAATTACATAGCATATGATATTTTAAATATCCATATTAATCATCTACTATATTTGTTTCTAGATATTGTGCTAAAAAATGTCATTAATCATGCATTTATTAGGGAGGGTTAAGAATATATAAATAATATTATTTAGACTGAGTGAAAGGGTTGACCTTGATGCATCGTAGAACTAAATCATTGAGGGTATACAATGTTGACTAGACCAATTTCTCATAGGGATGTGATAGCACAAGTGCCATGAGTTAAATTATCCTAATGTATGTGCATGTAGTTCATTACCACTTGAGTGGCACACTATTACGATGAGGTTATTGATAGTTGGCCAGTGTGGCTATATTTAGTTTGGGGGGGGGGGGGGGGGAATTACTACCCTTGGTTAATGACCCTCCATCCAATGGAATGAGGAATAAGCTAGTTAAGGATGCATGAAAATTATGCCACCTAATTTTTGTTTTTAACACGATATGAGTATGGAATAACTTGTATAGTGCTAGAGTATATGATGAACAACTTCTTTTGTTTCTTTCTATGGTATGTGCGTGTGTCAACTGGATGTAACTTGTATTCTTGGGAGAAATGTTGTTATCCTCTAGTTATGAATTAAATTCCTGCATGTGATATGTTGTGATCATAATGGGTGCATATTTATAATGGCTTCAATCCTTATTGTCTAATATTCCCTTGAGGACAAAAGCATGTATATTCCTCATATGGAATATATATTTCTTAAAAAATGGTATATATATTGGATGTAGTTTTAAAAATTATATGTCTAATGTAAATTTACAGTGCGATTAGGTAATTATGAATTTTGATGGATGGTAAATTATATATTAATGAAAAACTCATCATCTTAGACATGCATGCGCTAAATGCAAGTATAAAATATTATTTACAATGTTTTCTATGAAAGGATTTTGGATTCTAGGAATGTCACTAAGTGAAACCAACTAGAATGATTGCACCAAAAATTTAACTCTTAAATATTTCATGGAAAATAAAGGGTTATGCACAGTAAGTGACATTCAACTACATGATGATAATTTGGAAATAAAGATAAACACACAGGTTACAATGCGATAATCAAATGAATTGGTTAACAAATCAATCACAATATCATATTGATCCTAGTTATTGGTGAAAAGTCTAATCCAAATGGTACCATCATGGACAGGGAAAGGGTAAAAATGGACTAATCTATTGAGTTAATATTCCAGGAGTAAAATCTCATGCCATCGACATTATTAATGTAGAAAAATTGAGTGACACTAGAAAACAATTTATTAGATGAAAAAATTGCAAACATAATATAAAACCCTATCTAAACTATATACAAGATGAACAAACACTCCTAGAAGAAAGGATTAGGGTTAAAATTTATATATGTAGTGTGCATTTCACAGGTTAGGGAGAATTTCTCCTTCTATCTTCCAAATGAAAAGATCACACCTTTCCTAGACATTGTTTGATAATGTAAGGTCCCTACTACAATGATTTAGAATTTCTTGAACCTATTAGATCATGAGATTTGTTCTAAATAATGAAAAGATCCACTTTGTGGAAGACATGAAGATGAAACTTATGATCTATCAACCTTTTCATTGATCCTTGGCTACTTCAATTTTTTGCATGGCAAATGATAAACAAGGTTGCCAACTTAACATGAATTTTACTAAGTTCTGATTTTTTTAGAGGTTGCAAAAAATCATCTGATTTAGAAAACTGTTAATGTAGCATCAACCTTTTTTTTTGGAGCATATTTTTCTTAATTTTTAATTTTCTTATATATTACGTATGGACATTATTTTTTAAA
Organism: Pinus taeda; assembly: GCA_000404065.3. Taxonomy (NCBI): domain Eukaryota; kingdom Viridiplantae; phylum Streptophyta; class Pinopsida; order Pinales; family Pinaceae; genus Pinus; species Pinus taeda. The sequence continues at coordinate 15,752 of APFE030616750.1, read as the reverse complement.
TGTTCATGATTTTCATGACAATTTTCAAAAGTGTTGATGCAACATCAACTCCTTTTTCTTGAGGGGCTTATTTTTTACACTTTAAATCTTCTTAGGTATTTAGTATGGATAATTAATTTTTAAAAGTTGGTTATTTAACAATTTTTTTAGTATTCTTCTTCTTCTTCTTTTTCTTCCCTGAGAGGTTTTTTTAAGTGTTTTTCAAGCTTTTTATCTTCAGTTTTCTTTTCAAAAAAAATTGTAATAAAATATTTATTTTTGTTTGTGTATTTTAAAAAAGAAATGTCGCTATTTTAAAATTAGGATTTTCTATATATTTTTGTATCATTAATTAATATTTCAAAGCACATCAAATAATTGTCACTAAGAAAGCAATGATTTTAAACATTTAACAAAAAAATACCCATTTTTAAAATAGATATAATGAAAAAAATATATACTTTGGGGCTTTTGGCTAAAACGTATGTCAATAAATGATTTATATGGTGAAATTTTTGAGCAAAAAAGTTTTTAAAAAATATTTTTTTTGTGATTTTGTGTCACAAAATATTATTTCCAAGTTTTTTTTTTTTTTTAATTACGATGACATAACATTATAGTGAATCAAATAATAAAAGTATTAAAAATGTAACAAAAATAATTCAATACTTATTTTGATCATAAAATCTCGAAGTCAAAACATTACAACTATAACTAAAGAGTAGTTCTCAAAATTGAGCTTGAATTTCAAATATAACATAAATTTAATCAGCAATGTCATATAGTGCTTGTTCATCATATTCTTCAACTTGATCATTTTCTTCTTCCATAGTGTTATGTGCTTCAGTTTGGTCATTTTCCTCTCCTCTTGGATCTTTTATGTCTACAAATATCAAAAAAATCCCTTTTATATCATTCCAGCTGATAGTTGTTGAGGTTCCTTTTCCTTTTTTGCCACATGATATTGATTCAAATCCCCTTTCCTCAAACAAACTTATTGTATTGCATTTGGAAGACCTTTAATATAATTATTCTTTAGTTAATAAAATTACATTGGAATGAGTCTTTTTCGATGTTTACGTAATTTCTTCCTTTTTGTAAGCAACATGCTAGTGTTGTACCTAATCATTAAGTACAATAGAAATAACTAACTAAATTAGCATAAAAATATAAAAATTAAAAACATATACATTGAAATATAATTTTATATCATAAAAGTTACCTGAACGTGAGAACAAATCCAAAACCCAATCTCCTTCATTTGAACATAAATCTATAAGATAATTGATCAATGTTTATGGTTTTTGCTAGATGTTATCTATCTATTTTTGCATCTTTATCCTCATCTGTTAGCTTTATTACAACAACATCATGAACCAATACTTGGCTATAACTCTTTCCATCTACCAGATTCAGAAGAATAGGCTAATAACTATCCTCTTTTGTCCTGGATGCAACATGTATGAACTCACAATTACTTATAATTGGTTGATCTCCACGATTAAGAAGATTTAATGATTCGGATCTCCCCTGTGGTCATAGAAAACACCAACGCTCTTCATCGAATTAATGATTCAGATCCATTCCTTTTCAAGATGTCCGGTGAGGTCCAATTGGTTGGGCTCCATCTAAATTGGTATGGTACAAATATGTTCTCGGATGACCTAGTTCCAGACAAAGATGCCTTTACTATTGAGGTAGTTTATTAACTCTGTTGAAATAGGTGATTCCGTGTTCATACCTAAGATACAATCTTTTCCCAATATAATCCTGTGCCCAGTGCCGAAAGGCCAGGATATGTTCTGTAGAAAAATTTCCTTTATCTTGTTGAAACTGCACCATATCTTTGATCCTTTTTTATTTCCAATAGATCCTTGTCTCATCTAGCAAATAAAGTCCTTGTTCTTAAGATATTTGAAGCGAGTTATCTTACCCCATATGCCTTCACTGAAAATACCCCTCCATAACGATTTACACAACAATGCCTAGCCAAGAAGTCTAACATCTATAGCTCCCCATCCTCCAAGCTTTTTTGGTTTGGCAATCTTATCCAGTTTGACCAGATTGTATTTGAAACTTTTTCCAGCCCCAGACCATATTTATTGTGCCATTATACGATTGAGAGAGTTTAAAATAAGTTGCGAGATTCAAAATAGATGTGCCTAATAGACTCCCAATTGCGTGAGCATCGACTGGGTGAGGCTGATACGGTCTCCTAGAGATAGGCATCAGTGTTCCCAACCCTTGAAATCGATCCACGAGCCACATCCAGTCTATATTCTTGTATTTTCCTGGCTTTATGTGGCATCCTAAGTATTTCATGCCTGCAACCAGAGGTTCTGCTCCCACCCCAAAATTCCTCTGTATGTTTAAGATGTCTTCTAAGTTGCATGATCCATAGGATGGAGGATTTGAGCTCATTCACAAAGAGGGCAGTGGCTCTTCCAAAATTCTTGAAGATTTGGGATAGTGTGAGTCATTTGAATCTATTGATCATTCCCATCAACAAAATATCGTCTACAAAAAATCTGTGTGAGATTGAAATTTGACTCCTAATTTTTAAAGCATCAAAGTGACCTGTTGTCACCGCTTTTTTGATGTGCAGGATTAGAGCGTCCATAGCTAGTATGAATAAGAGGGGAGAAAGACAGCATCCTTGTCTAAGTCCTCTCCCGGCCCCAAAAAATCTAGATGAATAAACATTAATTACCACGGTGTATATGACTGTTGTGATGCATGCCATTATCCATTCAACAACATTTAGTCTTATCCCAATTTTATGAAGAACCATCCACCAATATCTCCAATCTAAAGAGTCGTATGCCTTTTTGAGGTCCACCTTCATAAATGTGGCATTCATCTTTTTTTTTATGAATAGTATGACAATAGTTTAAAAAAAATATATATTTCAAAATAAAAAACACATTAATTTATTTTCGAATTTGTAATAAACTTTCCATTTTCTTTCTTGTCATAAATAAAATTTTAAATTTAATTATTATTGGCGGGCCTTGCTTTATTCATCACCGAATACAACCCAACGAAATGTCCAATGTTGCTAGTGTGTATAGGGATAAATTGGAACCGACGCAAAAGTAATAGTGTAACATAACACGAAACCAACCAAACAGAAAAACTCTGCCGGAATCTATTTGTATTGTCTACATAGTATTTGTTGGAATTAAGAATAGTTTAGACTAATAATATATTATTACGAAGATAAGAGTGCATAGTATTTGTTGGAATTAAGAACAGTTTAGACTAATAATACAGTATTAAGTGTGTTTATTATTTAATAATATTTTTAGAATTTTTGTTTAATTATTTAATTGGAGAGGAAGCAGTTTTTAAAATAGTTAGGTTTTTTACCATTTGAATTAAAAAAATTAATTAATAAAAATGTTAATATAAATATTTTCGCAAAATTCTAAAAATATTTTTAATTACATACAATTAAATATTGAAATTTATTTTCAAAATAGTTATATTTTTTTAATTCACTTTACATAATATTTTATAACTTTTTTCTTTTTAATTTAATTAATTAATTAAAAAAAACAAACTCAATAATATAAACAAACGTCATGTTAAATGAGTTATAGTTTTTCCCATGGTTAACCATCTTCTTCTATATTTCTTTCGTTAGTATTACTTAAGGTAAGTTTAAGTAAGTCAAAATGTGTTATTACTCGTTGTCGTTTGTATTTGAAATTTCAACTTCAATTTAATTTTCAGTTCACATCCCAGCTTTCCTAAAGGAGGTTTAGGGATCGAACCTTCTGCAGCTTTCCTTCAAAAGGAGGTTTAGGGATCGAACCATCTGCACCTTTCCAAAAGGTTCGCACGGACTGCTTTGCCAAGGTCATCTTACCACTCGTGGACGAGATCAGAAGATGCTTTCTTAGGCGGAAACACGCCCGAAGAGTTATTTTAAGGTGCGCGGGGTCCCGAAAAACGAGGAGGAGGTACCCGGCGTTGAACAAAGTTTTACAGAATATTTCATCAACTTTTTATAAAATTAAATTTTATATTAAGTATTGTTTTTGGGGATTTAACTCGTTTAAGTAAGTCATTAATCTATGATGATTCTTATGAGATTTATTTTTCATGATTTTTGAATAGTCTACTTTACCACTCATTGTATCAGTAATAGTCACAAGAGTGAAGAAGTAGCTTTGAAAGTAGCGAGATAAGAAATAAGATTGAAACTAGTGAAATAAATCACATAGCGTCATTCTAATATTGCAAATTTAATTTCATATTGAGATTTTTTTTTCAATACAATTTGGTTCAATTTTATTTTCATTTTTTGTTAATTTTACATTATTAAATAAATTAATATATGTAGTTTTAAAAATTAACGTTTTTTTATGTTGTTAATTATTAAAATGTAAAGTTAATATTTTTAATTTAAAATATTTAAAAAAAATACTTTTTAAGAATATATGCTTTTTCCAAAGGAAAAATGTTAGATATTTAATATTAATTATCTAAATTATTTTTTCCAATTGATTGATTTTTAATTTGATTTAGTTTCACGTATTTTATCGCAGGATTTAAAAAATCAAAATCTTATTGAAATTTCTGAAAATGAGACTTTGTCTAATAGAAATAAAATAGACTAATTTTATATTTCTACTAATTTTCTTTAATAATATAAAGAAATTTCAATTGCAGATTTTCCAAAAACAATTCACTAATATAATGGCAACATGTTTTGTTTGGGTGTATTTTCATAGAATTTTGAGCATGGCAATAAAAAAAGACAATTTTTATGTATGAATGTTGTGCCTGATGTAATCATTACATTATTGTATTGAATTTATTTAAATGAATATATCAATAATTTACATATCTTGCACAAATAATATCAGATACATCTATTACTCACTTTGAGAGAGATGTTGGATAATGTAAAAATAAAATATATATTTATAAAAGTTAATAATAAAAAAATATATTGATTTTGTAATTCAAGTTTTTTTCCTAATCAAGAAAATTACTCAACTCAAAAATTAAATTAATTGTTCTCAAACTTGCCGAGACTATGCCCCTTCCAAATCCTTCCTTAAATAATGGTTGAAGACATCATAGATGAAAAAAGATGAAGAGTAGATAAAATTGTCTTCCATGCAAGTATCACAAGAGTTAAGTAGATCCCATGTGGAGATGAGTGAAGGGACAAATAAGACAATATAATAATGAGGTAAGTGGCAATGAAATCCTAATTTTTAATATAAATTTGTAATAGACACCCTCCCTCCTATGAGAACCACTCAGATAGAAACCTAATAGAAATACCACTAACCTACATTTTCATGGATACATGAAATAGGTTACCTTTCCTCCAAGTTGAAATCAAACAATAAACAGATCCTTGATATAGAAAGAGAAAGGAGTCACAATAAAAAAAATCGTCGTATTATCCACTCTAAAGTGCACACCTATGCTTCGATGGTTCTTAACTATATTCAAACAAAATGATTTCAAATTCCCTAAAATGTCAACTTTTATGTTTTTTATGTGAGTGGTTGTAGTGAATTATTTACATTTATTTCCCCACAACCATAACTTAACCACCAAATTCTTTTTCCCCTAAGGAGGAACTTAAAGTGTTAAGTTAATTGGTTGATTTTAGGTTCGACTTAGGGTCATGACCCATGCATATGATTAGGGAGTGAAGTGTATAAACGAATGGTGTAATTAATATTGAAAACAAATGCCTAAAATAAAAGAAATAACAACTAATGAGATTTTAAATTGAAATGATAATAAAATATTACCATACAAAGTGAAGTTTTCCTTCTGCTCAATGATATTTCGAAAGATTAATGTGCATCTACAAATTTACATTATACTTGTAATGTCAAATTGAGAAAGTAAAGTAGTAGGAAATAAACGATATTATTTTCTTTAATTTTGTAAAATTTTCAGTTTGAAATAAAAAACATACTCTAACTATAAATAATCAAGAGTTGGGAGATGAAGAAGAGGTGCATCAATCTAACTAAGAGAACCCAAGCCAAGAGCATCAAACAAAAATTGAGACCAAGGACAAATACTAATGCAACAAGGGATTTTTTTCTTCATCTAAAGTTCTATAATTTAGTGTGAGTGTAACGGTTATTAAAGTATGATATAGTTTTTCACTTAGTATATTGAGACATAAATATTTAATGCAACAAAGAGAAATAGTAAAAGGGGAAGGTGTTAAGAGCCTAGGGAGCTTTTCCTCTATCTACATCATTTTTCAAAAAGTGCATTAAAATACAATATCAACAACATAAGTGTTGAAAAGGACCTTGTAGGAGTACTACTTAGATTAAGAGGAAACCATATATGAAAAACTACGCAAAATCAGGGGATGAAAACTATGCTAAATGACTACAAGCATACCCAAAAAAAGGTGTCTTGATCCAATGAAAAAATAAGGGTTAACATTTGCATTGAATGAATGAAAATATAGGAGTGAAAAACTATATTGTTCCTAAAACTATTAGTGGAAGTTGATGGTCTACTCTTGAGGTATAAATGAAACATTCCAAACTACTCTAAAAATAGTGTGTGTGTGTGTGTGTGTGTGAGAGATTTTGTGTTTGTGTATGTATATGTGTATAAACTATGAGAAGTCGAGTGAGTTGGAAAATAAAAATTACCCCAATCACAGGAGAATATATGGATATTTTCCTTAGTATTATCTCTAATCTACTGGTGTAGATTTCTTACAAAGCTGAGTAAATTTCAACATATTAATAGTTTAATGTTAAACCTAGAAAATAACGGTTTTAGGGATAGAAAACATGATGCCTAGACTACTTTATGGTTTTCGTCATGAAATTTAAATAAACAAAAAATTGAATAATAACAATGTATTATTACAAAATTGATCCATAAACAATTTATTGTACATGTCCAAATCCATGTATTTGATTTGAAAATTGATACAAATTTAATTTTTTTATACAATAGTACATCATGCCCAAGAAACAAAATGACATATCTTATCTAAATGGGAAAATAATAGCAAATTTGTTGAAGACACCCTGCACCTCATGGCCAAAATGCATATTGGGCCACTCATGCCAATATACATACTGGGTCACTCACTAACCTATTTTGACTTCACCGTAATTAGGTGCATACTTATATATGATATTCCGATTCTTCAAGCTTAAGGAAACTTGAGTGTTCTTGCATTGAGGAGTAGTGATTCCTTTTGGAGACTAGAAAGGAAACACCATTTATTTAAGCTATTTCCCACAATTTTATCAATTAGCAAACTTATAAAATATGGTTAGAGTTTTATACAACATAATTCACTATAAATGGGATTTCTAGTCCCAAGACAAGTTCCCTCCTCCATAACCCAAGATTCTCTATAACGCATCCCTACAATAGTTATAAGAATCAATTAATGAAACTTTCAAAATTTGTAAAATAAACTTGATATATTATGGATAAATATTTATCAACTAATTATATCCCCATAAATTTCTCAAGTAATGATAGATATTTACATTCCATAATGGGAGGCATAGTCATTAGTTGCATGCCTTGATTTAATGTAGTTGTTGGGATGTAATAGAAGTGCATGAAACAACTATAAATGTAGCCACAATAAATGTAACAATAGCATATTTAGAAACAATAGATGTAACAAATAGTGTTACTATAATTTAAATTAGTGTAGGTTGGATAGGTGGAGTGATATTTCATGGATGGATTAAATGTGGTGGTGGGGTTTTGTGGTGGTAAACTCCCATGGGATGTAACATTAGATGAAGCCACATATGAATATAAAGTGTAATATTAATTGTTAGAGTAATTTGAAAAAAAAAATCATCATGTACTACATATAATAAATTCCAACCTAGTTAAGATACTACAAAACCATTGAATGCAAGTCCTTACATTCAATCTCACGTACTAGAACAAATTCAAAAGATTCTTTGTTGTAATATCCCACTCCAATCTGGGAGGTAAAAATAAGGTAGAATATATATAAATAGAGTTTCTCATTTGGAATAAAATAATTTTGATGGTGCTTACATACAATTTCTAATATGTTAGATTGGTGTTGGCACGTAGTAATCAAAATGATAAGGTTAAGGATGGCACAATCAAAATAATATATCTAGAGTGATTGTTGACACGAGATAGGGTATTGTTAGTCTTTTTCTTAGTGGTATACCATTATCCTCACAATATATTAGGGCTTTTGATTATGCTCATTAAGAGCATGATAGTTGGGACTTATTATGTATGTGTATGTTCTATTGATCATGTTAAACTTCCAACTAGCTTCCTATCATAGGGTGATAGGAGGTAATATTTATTTTGTGACATTGATTATAGATTTTTATTTGAGAATATGTCCACCCTATATCCCCACATATGCATCCTCAAGATCCAAGGATGCATTGTTAGGGGACATTATTGATGTGGGGAGGTGGTGGAGGCTAGGGAAACATATTCTACCTAGATTCCCTTGCACATTAGGTCATGTTTCCAATCCACATTGAACGTTACCTATATGAGGGTATGAAATACAAAGGTGATCTAAAGCTTCCCTTTCCATTTGTATTGGATTGCATCAAAAATGGTTTTTATTTTTTCATTTTATTTAATTACATAGCATATGATATTCTAAATATCAATGTTAATCATCTATCATATTTGTTTCTAGATATTGTGCTAATAAATGTCATTAATCATGCATTTTACTAGGGAGGGTTAAGAATATATAAACGAGATTATTGAGATTGAGGCAAAGGGTTGACCTTGATGCATCATAGCCCTAAATCATTGAGGCTATATCATGTTGACTAGACCAATTTCTCAGAGGGATATGATAACACAAGTGCCGTGAACTAAATGATACTAATGTAGGTGCATGTAGTACATTACCATTTGAGTGGCACAGTATTATGATGAGGTTACTAATAGTTGGCCAATGTGTCATATATTTAGTTGGGGGGAATAACACCCTTGGTTCATGACCCTCCATCCAATGGGAATGTCTTATAAATCTGATCCAAAAATAGATGATAATGCAAATATACCCAGAAATAATAAGATAGAAATAGATAGAAATGCTTCTCTTTATTGATCAAACCCTTAAGGTAGGGCAACACCATACATTCACTCCTTAAGGAAGGAGAACACTCCATAAGACATATGCATGTTCATAAAATATTCCTTAACATCTCTCAATGGGGAGTCTCTAGCCTCTATATACGCTTCATACATACAATACCATGGGTCGTTACCATGGTTCCCTCAATACCATATATCTAATACCATGGGCCCATTACATTATTACTAACTACTTGTGGTCCCTTACATGATACGGGTTAACCACCTTATTTATTACTATGGCCAATCCCATTATTCCATTATTCCCTTGGGTACCTCCCTTTGTACCCCATATTATCCCCCATAGGTATACTACAAAACGGGGGAATAAGCTAGTTAATGATGGATGGGAATTATGCGAGCTAATTTTTGTTTTAATAGTATGAGTATGGAATAACTTGTAGAGTGCTAGACCCTATGATGAACAGACTCTTATGTTTCTTTTTATGATATGTGTGTGTGTCAACTAGATCTAGCTTGTATTCTTAGGAGAAATGTTGTTATCCTCCCCATATGACTTAAATTCCTGCATGTGATTTGTTTAGATCATAATGGGTGGATCTTTATAATGGCTTCAATCCTTATTGTCTAATATTCCCATGAGGAAAAAAACATTTATATTCCTCATATGGAATATATATTTGTTCAAAAGTGGTGTATATATTGGATGTAGTTCTTAAAATTATATCGCTAATGTAAATTTCTAGTGCGATTAGGTAATTATGAATTGTGATGCATGGTAAATTATATACGAATGGAAAACTTATATTCTTAGACATGCATGCGCTAAATGCAAATATAAAATATTATTTACAATGTTTTCTATGAAAGGGTTTTGGAATCTAGGAATGTCACTAAACAAAACCAATTGGAATGATTGCACAAAAAATTTAACTCTTAAATATTTCATGGAAAATAAAGGGTTATGCACATGATAAGTGACATTAAACTACATGACGAGAATTTGGAAATAAATAAAAAAACAAAGGTTATAAATGCGATACTCAAGGGAATTGTTTAACAAATCAATCACAACATCATACTCATCCTAGTTATTGGTGAAAAGTCAAATCCAAATATCACCATCATGGACAAAGAAAAGAGAAGTGGTAAAAATGGACCAATCTATTGAGGTAATATTCCAGGAATAAAATCTCACACCATCGACATTATTAATGTAGCAACATTGAATGACACTAGAAAACAATTTATTAGATGAAAAAATTACAAACATGATATAAAAACCTATAGAAACTATATACAAGATGAATAAAAACTCCTAGAAGAAAGGATTCGGGGTAAAATTTATTTATGTAGTGCACATTTCAGAGGTTAGGGAGAATTTCCCCTTCTATCTCCCAAATGAAAATATCCCACCTTTCCTACACATTGTTTGATCATGTAAGGTCCCTACTACAATGATTTAGACTTTCTTGAACCTATTAGATCATGGGATTCGTTTTATAGAAGGACAAGATCCACTTTGTGGAAGACACGAGGATGAAACTTATGATTTATTAACCTTTTCAATGATCCTTGGCTACTTTAATTTTTTGCCTTTCACATGATAAAAAAAGTTGCCAACTTTACATGAATTTTACTAAGTTTTGATTTTTTTAGAGGTTGCAAAAAATCATCCGATTTAGAAAAGTGTTGATGTAGCATCAACCTTTTTTTTATGGAGCATATTTTTTGAATTTTATATTTTCTTATATTTTAAGTATGAACATTATTTTTTAAATGTTAGTGATTTTTATGACAATTTTGAAAAGTGTTGATGTAGCAACTCCTTTTTTCGAGGGGCTTATTTTTACACTTTAAATTTTCTTAGGTATTTCGTATAGATAATTATCTTTCAAATGTTGGTTATTTAACAATTTTTTAAGTATTCTTCTTTTTCTTCGCCTTCCTCTTCCGTGAGATATTTGTTTTTTAAGTGTTTTTCAAGTTTTTGTTTTTCAGTTTTTCTTTTCAAAAATTTTTGTAATGAAATATATATTTTTGTTTGTAGAGTTTAAAAAGGAAATGTTAATATTTTAACGTTAGGGTTTTCTATATATTTTTGTATCATTAATTAATATTTCAAAATACACCAGATAATTGTCACTAAGAAAGCAATAATTTCAAACATTTGACAAAAAATAACCATTTTAATAAAGGTATAATAATAAAATTATACACTTTGGGGCCTTTAGGATAAAAATGAGATGTAAAATAAATGATTTATATAAGAAAATTTGAGAATTTTTTTTCAAATATTTTTTTTTTGTGAATTTTATGTCAAAAGATAATAATTTCCAAAGTTTTTTTTCAAAAAATAATGACCCACATAAAAATTATAGTGAAAATAAAATATTAAAAGTATTAAATGTATAACAACAATAATTGAATACTTATTTTGATCATAAAATCTCAAAGTCAAAACATTACAAGTATAACTAAAGAACAATTCTAAAAATTGAGCTTGATTTTCAAGCATAACTTAAATTTAAGCAACAATATCATATAGTCCATGTTCAGCATCTTCTCTAGCTTCATTATTTTCTTCTTCCATAGTGTTATGTGCATGAGTTTGGTCATTTTCCTCTCCTATTGGATCTTTGATGTCTACAAATCTCCCAAAGTATCCCTCTTCTATTATTCCATCTCACGGTGGTTGACGTTTCTTTTCATTTTTTGCCACATGTGATTGATTAAAATCACCTTTCCTCAAGCCAACTTATTGGATTTCATTTGGGAGACCTTTAATATAATTAATTCTTTACTTAACAAAATTACATTCGAATGAGTCTTTTTAAATGTCTATGCAATTTCTTCATTTTTGTAAGCAACATGCTAGTGTTGTACCTAATCATTAACTACAATAGAAATAACTAACTAAATTAGCATAAACATATAAAAACTAAAAATATGTATATTTAAATATAATTTTATATCATAGAAGTTACCTAAACCTCAGAACAAATCCAAAATCCAATCTCCTTCATTTGAACATAAAAATATAAGATAATTGATCAATGTTTGTGGTTTCTCATAGATGTTATCTATATCTTTTTTCATATTTAACCTCATATGTTAGTTTTCTTAAAAACAACGCCAGGAACCAGTACTTGGCTATAACTCTTTCCATCTATCGGATTCAAAAGAATAGGCTTATAACTATCCTCTTATATCCTAGATGCAACATGTATGAACTCACAATCACTTATAATTGGTTGATCTCCATGACTAAGAATATTTGGATTTTTCCTATAACATGAAATAGCAAAAATTCAACTAACTTTTACATAAATAAATAAAATTAACATTGTAACACTGTCATCCCACATCTACCCAAGAAACCGACCAACTAGGGTAAATATGAACGAGAGGCCACTATAATGGGATTCAACCTCCTAGGTGACCTTAAGGAAGCGGAATTGGTGGAAACACACAACATAGATAATCCACATTAGCAAAAGAACTTGAAGGAGCCATCCCAACCACTCAAGTAGCTAGTCCGTGGGACCAATTGAATTTTTATACAATTAAACCTATGGACGCTCCCTTGATATGGAAATGAATGTGACCAAGAGGCTCCGGACTCTCCCATGGCATGGGTATGCATGCATCTGGGGACCTTTCTCCTAAGACATGTGCCTACGTCTCCAGGTTTTGTGTCACCTTTTCAGGACTAGATCCCAGGTCACTACCCATAACTCAATGGCACTTTTAGAACCGAAAGATGGCAATAAAATAATGTTACAAATGCAATTACTTGAACAAGTTCTCGACTGGACCCATATAAGCCATGACAAGCATTTTGTCAAACATGAGGTAATATTTATTTTGTGACATTGATTATAGATTTTTATTTGAGAATATGTCCACCCTATATCCCCACATATGCATCCTCAAGATCCAAGGATGCATTGTTAGGGGACATTATTGATGTGGGGAGGTGGTGGAGGCTAGGGAAACATATTCTACCTAGATTCCCTTGCACATTAGGTCATGTTTCCAATCCACATTGAACGTTACCTATATGAGGGTATGAAATACAAAGGTGATCTAAAGCTTCCCTTTCCATTTGTATTGGATTGCATCAAAAATGGTTTTTATTTTTTCATTTTATTTAATTACATAGCATATGATATTCTAAATATCAATGTTAATCATCTATCATATTTGTTTCTAGATATTGTGCTAATAAATGTCATTAATCATGCATTTTACTAGGGAGGGTTAAGAATATATAAACGAGATTATTGAGATTGAGGCAAAGGGTTGACCTTGATGCATCATAGCCCTAAATCATTGAGGCTATATCATGTTGACTAGACCAATTTCTCAGAGGGATATGATAGCACAAGTGCCGTGAACTAAATGATACTAATGTAGGTGCATGTAGTACATTACCATTTGAGTGGCACAGTATTATGATGAGGTTACTAATAGTTGGCCAATGTGTCATATATTTAGTTGGGGGGAATAACACCCTTGGTTCATGACCCTCCATCCAATGGGAATGTCTTATAAATCTGATCCAAAAATAGATGATAATGCAAATATACCCAGAAATAATAAGATAGAAATAGATAGAAATGCTTCTCTTTATTGATCAAACCCTTAAGGTAGGGCAACACCATACATTCACTCCTTAAGGAAGGAGAACACTCCATAAGACATATGCATGTTCATAAAATATTCCTTAACATCTCTCAATGGGGAGTCTCTAGCCTCTATATACGCTTCATACATACAATACCATGGGTCGTTACCATGGTTCCCTCAATACCATATATCTAATACCATGGGCCCATTACATTATTACTAACTACTTGTGGTCCCTTACATGATACGGGTTAACCACCTTATTTATTACTATGGCCAATCCCATTATTCCATTATTCCCTTGGGTACCTCCCTTTGTACCCCATATTATCCCCCATAGGTATACTACAAAACGGGGGAATAAGCTAGTTAATGATGGATGGGAATTATGCGAGCTAATTTTTGTTTTAATAGTATGAGTATGGAATAACTTGTAGAGTGCTAGACCCTATGATGAACAGACTCTTATGTTTCTTTTTATGATATGTGTGTGTGTCAACTAGATCTAGCTTGTATTCTTAGGAGAAATGTTGTTATCCTCCCCATATGACTTAAATTCCTGCATGTGATTTGTTTAGATCATAATGGGTGGATCTTTATAATGGCTTCAATCCTTATTGTCTAATATTCCCATGAGGAAAAAAACATTTATATTCCTCATATGGAATATATATTTGTTCAAAAGTGGTGTATATATTGGATGTAGTTCTTAAAATTATATCGCTAATGTAAATTTCTAGTGCGATTAGGTAATTATGAATTGTGATGCATGGTAAATTATATACGAATGGAAAACTTATATTCTTAGACATGCATGCGCTAAATGCAAATATAAAATATTATTTACAATGTTTTCTATGAAAGGGTTTTGGAATCTAGGAATGTCACTAAACAAAACCAATTGGAATGATTGCACAAAAAATTTAACTCTTAAATATTTCATGGAAAATAAAGGGTTATGCACATGATAAGTGACATTAAACTACATGACGAGAATTTGGAAATAAATAAAAAAACAAAGGTTATAAATGCGATACTCAAGGGAATTGTTTAACAAATCAATCACAACATCATACTCATCCTAGTTATTGGTGAAAAGTCAAATCCAAATATCACCATCATGGACAAAGAAAAGAGAAGTGGTAAAAATGGACCAATCTATTGAGGTAATATTCCAGGAATAAAATCTCACACCATCGACATTATTAATGTAGCAACATTGAATGACACTAGAAAACAATTTATTAGATGAAAAAATTACAAACATGATATAAAAACCTATAGAAACTATATACAAGATGAATAAAAACTCCTAGAAGAAAGGATTCGGGGTAAAATTTATTTATGTAGTGCACATTTCAGAGGTTAGGGAGAATTTCCCCTTCTATCTCCCAAATGAAAATATCCCACCTTTCCTACACATTGTTTGATCATGTAAGGTCCCTACTACAATGATTTAGACTTTCTTGAACCTATTAGATCATGGGATTCGTTTTATAGAAGGACAAGATCCACTTTGTGGAAGACACGAGGATGAAACTTATGATTTATTAACCTTTTCAATGATCCTTGGCTACTTTAATTTTTTGCCTTTCACATGATAAAAAAAGTTGCCAACTTTACATGAATTTTACTAAGTTTTGATTTTTTTAGAGGTTGCAAAAAATCATCCGATTTAGAAAAGTGTTGATGTAGCATCAACCTTTTTTTTATGGAGCATATTTTTTGAATTTTATATTTTCTTATATTTTAAGTATGAACATTATTTTTTAAATGTTAGTGATTTTTATGACAATTTTGAAAAGTGTTGATGTAGCAACTCCTTTTTTCGAGGGGCTTATTTTTACACTTTAAATTTTCTTAGGTATTTCGTATAGATAATTATCTTTCAAATGTTGGTTATTTAACAATTTTTTAAGTATTCTTCTTTTTCTTCGCCTTCCTCTTCCGTGAGATATTTGTTTTTTAAGTGTTTTTCAAGTTTTTGTTTTTCAGTTTTTCTTTTCAAAAATTTTTGTAATGAAATATATATTTTTGTTTGTAGA
>APFE030616749.1:37192-79173 GCA_000404065.3 Pinus taeda | reverse complement strand
TATAACAAGACCCTTCCATCAATTTGGTTGACTTTTCTCAGTGCTCTGATTATGATGTAACTTTTTGGAGAAAGACCTTTTTCCACAGTTTCGTTGACATTACTCAACGCTTCTTTGTATCTTGTTGTAGGAAGATATATTTGAAATGACTATCAATTTGACTATGGAAGTAGTTGGAGTGCCACAACTCATAACTTTGTGAGAGAGAATGTGGTGAGGAGTCTATGATTGTATTTTGAGTCAGTTCAAACCTCATTCAAATCCATTAACTCAGATGAACAGATAATTGTTGGTATGGTCAAGGATGTTTGAATCAAGTTAGGGGAATGGATGAGAAGGAAAATTCTTTCCATTTTTCTATTGGATGACTATTAGGTGGTGTTTGGACAAGAGTTAATGCAAACAAAGAAGGTAGTTCTGATTCTACACTTAAATAGAATGTGGATTCAAAGTTTAAATCCCAACCATGGCACATGGCAGCCTTATTTCAGATGTGAACACAAAAGATTGTTATGGTTTAAGAAATTTCATATTCAAGGTATACTATGAAGTGTAAGGGTCAGGTTGCGCTATTCTATATTCTAAAACTGAAGTGTGATTGTTGTGTTGATGTCTCATTTGTTGTTAATGAGTTAAAAATAGTTTTCCCACATCATCTGCCACATTTACTTCCCCAAATTGTCTCCTAATCTACTAATGCCAGAAGTGAACAATGAGAGGATCTTAATCCACTTATAATAGAGTTCATAAGAATTTTCTTATAGCAACACCATTAGAAGCATACAAGAGCAATTTAGTTTTCAAACAATTGTCCCAACTCATAATTCTACAAGAAAAAAAACAATGCCACTTATTTCTACTATCAAAATAAGGAGAATAACTTCATTGAATAGAATTTCAGAGAATGGAATATTAGAGTGTATCTCCACTTTTCATAGTTATCCCAACTCATAATTCTATAGAACAAATAAACTTGTCACCTATTTTGCATCGGTGAATGTTCAACTTTTTCAACTCAATTCAAGTGGTGGAAGAGCACAGGTTGGACTGTGGAAGAGCACAGGATGTTTTCAAAGCGAGGTGGTTACCACTAGAAAGGTATTTCCGAGCCCTTGTACTAGGCTAATTTTTTGTTGAAAAGCCTTCATTTTGTTCATCAAAAGGGCTAGGTGAATTGTCTGGTTGGTTCTCATGGTTTGAGTGATGTTCTAGATCGAAGAATACAAATTTTCCAATCAATGAACATCCGTGAATGGGTTTTCCTTGCCAATATTCCCCAGAAAGGCTAAACTTTCCCTGTCCCTGCCTAAAGGAACTTAAGAAATAGGACTTCCCCAATCTTGGCACTAATGCGGATATCTATAATGTTGCTTGTCCTTTCAACTTCCTTAAACCAATGAACCCTTAATACAAATCCAACATGGTCCTTATGAATGAATTGAAGAACTCCTTCATCCTTCTTGCACTATTGTGCTTATTTAGTCCAAAAACAGAATGGGTCTATCGACTATCCTTATTTCTTTCTTACTAGAGACAGATGAATAATGAAAATAGTATTAGTGTTGTGGTGCAAGTGTGAACCATCCCTTCACGAAAGCAGGATGAGATCTAGGAGATGGCCATTCAGTGAGGACCTAGATAAATCTTTACCTAGGATGAGACTTTGGGTTTTGCGAATAGGATCACCTGCGCCCCGACTTACATCAAATTTCTTACTTTCAAATCTGTTAGGTGAAGTCCATATTTTGGTCTTCTTTCTGTTTTTCTTTCTGGTTTGTATGACGGAGAAGCTTCTTCCTTACTTCCATAAGGAGGTAGAGGAAGGAGATATTTGGCGACCTCCCTTTTTAAGCACAACTCGAATAGGATACTGTGAAGCACCACTTATTAGAACTGAACTATTTCACTTTTCCTATGGCAACACATTTTTCTTTTGCTTTCAGGTTTTCCCATAGCCATTAGTAGAGCTATTTGATATTTGTCTTCCAACAATTAGTTTTTCATCTTTGACATGTTTGGTTGCATGTGCAAATATATTTCAAAAATCCTAGATGTGTACATTTTTGTAAAGTTTTATTTGTTTGTCTATAGCAAGCATTGTGGCAAGGAGGACATCAGATATTGGGAGGTTTCTAGAGTTAGGTTCTCCAAAAATATTATTAGGATGCTTTCTGTTATCACTTCCTGCCAATTGCACTACCTTTTTGCAGAGTCTTGTTACTCTTAAAATGGGAGTTGCAGTTTGAATGGAATTGTAGTACCTTAGAATTGATTTTTTGTTCAGACTGGGAGAATATTTTTGTGCACCTTAGAACAACTTGACATGTGATTGTATATAAATATCTTATTAGGATACATATCTCCACATTCTGGAGCTACGATTTCAAAGTTGAAGTGTTTCTTGTAATGGATATCATTGGCAATTATATGAGAGGGGATAGCTATGATAAATCAATTAATTATAAAACTATAAGCCTTGATAGTTTCTCAAAATATCTACAGAATAATAAGTTTGGCCTCTTGTACGCAAGGGATTTTTTTAAAAATATCTTCTATATTAACTTTTCATTGTATGCATTATTATCAATGTCAATGTCATGTATGAGTCCCACATGTATTGTGTTTGAGTCTGTATGCTGAATATGGGTATTGTTGAATTTTCAACAAGCTATATGGTCATATTTTTGAATATTCTTAGTCTCACATTGTCTACAAAATCTACTTTAAAAATCCGTCGGAAAGTAGTATTTTCATGATTTATTTTTTAGAAGATAAACATAAATAAGTTGCACTAGGACATTTCCAGGATGGGAAATTCCACATTTGACCAAACAACATGGTAACTACCCAGTCAATAGGAATACTGTGAAATATATATTAAGGTGGTTATTGAAATTGAATAAAAGTGTATTGTTTGTTGATCAAGAGAATAAAAAGTGGCATATGATAATTCGTGAATGGTAGTGTACATATGCACGCTATCATAGATTTGGATACAATTGTAACCCTTATTATCTCGATTCTTCAAACAAGGACAATGGTGAATTGATAATGTTGGGAAATGACCTTGAACTCATGACTTGTGAAGTTTTTAAGGGAGAGGGAGGCCTTTTAATTGCTTTTTAGATTGGCTCTTGACGTGAAGGAGTAGAGCGAAATATAGGGACTGCAAGCTGCTAATATTCCATATCATTTGTAGGAGAATATCTTAGCTAGACTGTCGATTTCAAACCTGTTCAGGATGTTGAGAGTTTTCACAGCCTGGAATTCAATGGTGTGCACTCAGATTCATTTCTAATGGCCTACAAGATGCTAACCCCGCAAGAACTTTTCTTCATTCTGTTTGTAAAAAATTGTAATAGAAATATCGTTGCTGCCTATAATCGTATAGATGATAAGTGGGTTGTTATTCCCATGTCCTACATGTCATATTCATGCCCTTGTTCTGTAACATGTTCAAGGCTTATTCAGCCTATAGTATCAGGTGGGGGCCTGTTGATAGCAGAGAATAGAAAGGGGTCCCTTATTGTCTGTAATTTATTCACCAAAACCCATGGTATTTGTCCTCCCATGTTAGCTATGAAGTCCCCCTATGTGGTAGCAATGGTTATGTATCTAGAGAGAGACAGTGAGTATCAAATTTTGGTTGTAAGTATTGTTGATGGGATTTCTTCACAGGTGTATGATTCTAGGACTGATTCATGGAAAATTTGTGGTAGTTTTGATGGGAGGTTAGCCATGTTGGGGAATGTTTCTCATTTAGATGGAATTTTGTTTTGCGTCACCCATGGTCTTGATCACTTGTTGGCCTTTGATGTTGATGACGAAACTTTGGATTTAATTGAGGTTACCATGCCCCTTGTGGTTTTCCCACATATACTGGAGCACGAGGGGTCCTTGATTCTTGTTGGGGGTATCGAGGAGCTTGAAGTTTTGAAGAAAATTAGTACATGGGAGCTCGATGAGACTGCCAAGAAATGGAAGAAAGTGTGCAGTATGCTCGACCATCTCTTCAGTAAATTTAGTCATGATAATCTTAATCACTTTTTCACTGTTGGTCTTTGGGACAAGATTTTATTTTACATAAACTAATCTCTAGTCATTTTCAAGTATGATTTTTTGTAGAATAGATGGTGTGGATTGCCACACTGTCATCTTTATAGTTGCTTGTGTAATCCAAGCTAGTTTTTCCTTACATTGGAGCCCTACCTTGACGCGATGGTATAATGCAAGTATCTTAGTTAACCTATTCCCGATAATGCAATCTCGTAAATTTCACTCACAATGTGGGCTTTCTTACATTCATTTGTGTGTCTTTTTAATTATGTGACAAAGAAAGGGAATGTTTCTCATTTAGATGGCTTTTTGTTGAGTGCCCATGTAGAAGGACATTTCTCCATGGATAGGCTTAACTTTATATTTGAGTTTTCCCCATCAACCCTTTCATATCTACATAAATACTCGCTGACAAGAATCATAAAATTTTATTGCTAAGCATTGCAGGTGGGATGGGGAAGCCATCAACATTTCCTAGTTATAACAAATGAATTAGTTGGACCAATTTCATTAGGCTTTTCTCCTATATCTTTGCTTCCAAGCTCATACAATATTCCCTAGATATGTAATTGACTAACTAATGTTGTTGTTTGATTCAAAAATGAACTAAGGTACAATTTGGAACATCTGGCTCTACAACCACTATAGGATACTAAACAACTGGCTTTGGAACATATGTTTCCACCCTTGCTTTTGAAGGTGGTTCTAGATCCACCCTTGTTACTAACATTGTTGGTCCTTATTCTATAAGTATTTCTTACTTTGCTTATGGCTCTAGACTGACTTCTGCATATTTTAAGTCAAATCCATATTAGAATCACTCTTTTCGGGGTGAATTCAAACTTCTTTCCCATACATTTCTTAGGGATTTTGGGCATGCCATGTCACATTCCATATTATCCAGATGTTTTGGTTGGTCTTGAATAAATCCATCTCTTCACAAATCTCTTTGAAGGGGAAAGGATATAAGGAAGGGTCAAATGAGAAGATGGATTGGTTCTTTCCGAACAATAACTTACTCTTTTAGGGAAAGAAATATGGTGTCTTGGAAAGGCATAGCTTTTTGAAGAAAGTAAGGTAAGTATTGAGGGGAAGAAATATAATTTTTCGTGCTCTACTCAAGGGAAAACTTTGGTAGGCTAGTTTATCTGAGGTTTCTCTGGTATGTTACTTTATTTGAACCTCAAAAGATTGGCTCAACAACAACAATGGAAATATAAACTAACCTATAACCATAGGTTGAAAAGACCTTCCTGCAAAGTGGAAATCTAGTTCAAAATCCACTGTAAAAGAAAAAAATGTAGCCAAAATCTATGTTAAAATAAAATCATCTAGCGAGAAAAAGAAAATCGCATCAGAAAAGGTACTGAGTGTATGTTCTTCATATTAAGGTATTGAGTGAGTGTATGTTCTTCATCACCACATCAGGAAAGTTATTGAGTGTATATTCTTGATATTACCCAAATATATTAGCCTAAATTCGATGGGAACCCACTCTTAATTGACCCCATGCCCTAGTCACCTAAATGGCTCCACTTCTAGCTCGTTTCTCTCTAGGGTATGTCTAGATATGTTCTACTTGAGCCTTTTGCAACGACTAAGGTGTATTTCACAATACTAGTGCTTGACTGCATGCAAGGAAGGACATTGGCTATAATTCACAAGGATAATATGGACACTGAATAAGGAGAATAAGGAGAACATGGAGAAAATTTTGGATATAATAATATTAATAATGACATTGTAATAATATTGCAAATATTGATTATTTAAATATAAAAGGTGTCATTTAATCATTCAAAAAAACTAATCTTTAATGTAGTCAAGATGTTAAAAGTGATTAAAATTGATACACCATATATTGATTATTTTAATATAAAAGGTGTCATCCAATCTAGTGTTTAATGTAGTCAAGATGTTAAAAGTGATTAAAATTGATACACACAATTTAAACTAGGGTGATAACAATGCAATGGGATTCCCATAACAATATATGTAGTGATTATTTGAATATAAAATATATGTCATTTTTTCCAGCCTTTTTAGCTCACAAATTCTTTCACTTTTGCAAGTCTCCTAACTCCTTGCACAGTCAATTTTTCTCATTATGACTTATAAGACCTCTCACATTTCAATACTTGGAGCAGTTTGTTGATCTTCTTGATGAATGTAGAAAGAAATTCAACAACATGATAGCTCTCCCTTTATCTATATATACAATTTTGTATTTTTACAATTAAACTGTTTAGACATGGCCTAGCCCATAGGTTGAAATTTGGAAATATCGTTAGACATGGTCTAACCCTAAAGATGAAACTAACTCTTAAATATGATGAGACAGGAATATACAATTTTTTTTTGCAAGAGACAACTTAGAGAGCAAGAGCAACATGCTTGTGTATACTACTGTGTGGTCTATTCTAGGCTATTTGCTCGATTTTACTTGCAGTGTCGAGTTAGATGGGTTAAGTTATAACGATGAACAAGCCAAGAACAAAAACAGGTTGAGAAGAATGTTTCCATGACTGCCTAGTCAAGTTTAAAACAATGTAAGTGCTTCTTAAAATTGTACTACTTTATATATAGTTTAAGGTGTATTTTTCTTATATCAGGTATTATAGTTTCGGACTTGTGCTTTAATGTGAAGTTTGAGAAACTTTTTTCTTCCTTGCTACTAAATAGTTTAGCATGTTTGATTTATATATGCTAATTTTATTGGTTTTTGTGTGATGGTAGTAGAACACCAACTTGGGTTTTTCTCACAGACACCAGTAGAGGGAGAATGTAATGATGAGCATGGGAAAATCGCTATTGCGAGAGCATTTGCACAACACGGGCCTAAGGAGATAGCATTGGCCCAATAGTTGAAACATCAACACTCAACATCTAGGAGAAAGATGCTCACCCAAAGAGAGAGAGAGAGTAGCAACCATTCTATTGAAAACCAACATTATGAACCCTGGGTTGGAGGAGCATCGTAATGGGTTTCTTCTGATTTTTCCACAGAAGGTTGTTCCAGCTTCAATTCGAGTCACAATCATCATTATCAATAGCAGTTGCATCGTCCTACTTTGCCATTGTCTGGATCTATGATTTTTCCCCTAATTAGGTCTATTTTTCTGCATAGGAATAAATCGGGCTCTCTTCATGATTCACCTTCATCCTCCTCTCTCTCAAGGGAATTTATTGCAGCTAATAGATCTCCTGTTGTTGACTGTGTTGGGAGCACTATGCATGATCCATTTCCATGAGCACTGTTTAGGGAAGCAATTATAGCAAACATAACTGGTGCAAATACTGCAGATTACATAAAAGAGCATCTTAGCAAGTGCCCACCCCATTTGAAGAACATGACAGAGATGAAGAGGAATGGCTTAAAGGCAATCTCCAAAGGGATAACAACATTCCTACATTGGCATTTCCAGAGTATCAAAGAGGGTTGCAACATTTGCTTCTAACAATTTGTCACCCTGGTATAATTCAATGCAATCTCGACGTTTTCATAGGCAACAACAAAAACAACAGTAGTAGAGGCAACAACAATGGATGCCACAAACTATTCTTCAACCTGGGTCATCCTTTTCAGTACCTGGATACTGTGGGTCTCCTTCATCAATGGTTGGACCTATGATAATGAGGACATCAATACCAGTTTGCTTAGCCCCCCCCTATCAAAGGCCTCATTCAGATTTCTTAAGCAATGACACCAATTTGGTGCCTTCTCCACTCCAAACTGCACAGACAGTTCAAATTCAATTTGTTATCCTAGTTTTCTCTAGTCCATCTGTGCAAAGGAATTTACCACAAAACTCGGACCCGAGTTCCTTAGATAATGAAGACTCCACACTTCAATTTCTCAATCAACTTAGGCCTTGAAATTTATCTAAAACAAGTTGATCTATTGATATTATTCACATTCCATTCTGAAAATTTTCTTCTCTTCTAGGTTGCTATTGATATGAGAGGGTAGTATCTATTACAAATCCTGACTCTGCTTTTCCCTGCAGCGTTTTATGAGGTTATAGAGCTAAATGTTTATGCATTTTCTGGGCAACATATATCATAGACCAGAGCTAGAGGGTTATTCCAATGAGCTGATATTTTGTATATGCATCCAATAGTTTTGTTTGTCTTCATCATTAGGTTCTTTCCACCTAAATTGTTCACTGTAAATTCAAGTTTTGAATGTGAAGATGTCCATTTGTCTATTGCATTGGATTTCTGAAGTTGTTATTGGAAGTTGTTCATTGGAAACATGTGAGTGAAATGATCACTCATGAGGATGAAGAATTTCTGGCATATTAGTTTTAAGGAGTGTTTGGGCTCATATTATCATGTTATTAGGCCCTAGATATCAAGTAAATCATCATCAATTCCTCGTAAAATCTCTAATATGAATGGTTCCCAAACATTTTTCAACTAAAGGGAAATCCTCCCTATCCTTTATTGGACATCAACTCAGCTATTGGTTAGTTTCCCTCCACCTTAGGGATTATAAGTGTGAATACCAATGTTAATGAAGTCTGAAAGCCTATGGAACCATTACCATATTACTATGAGATCAAAATACTAGATTTCATGCATTGGATGTTGGGAAAACAATATGAAGTCATTGGGTCTTTTCCTTAATACTATAGAGTCTAATATTGATCTCACATGGCACGCTTGGCAACACCTAATGTAAAGAAACAAAATGAACCAAGGTTGCCACATGTTAGATGATGTGGCATGTTGACTTTCCATGCTTATGTGGTACCAATGTGGTGTTAATAAGGCTAAATGATGTGGCAGGAAGTTACATGGACCCTACTATGGAGTTCCTGATCCCATATATCGAGATGTTATGATGTCGGCCAATCGTGACTCCTTTAGAGTTTCCTAGGGTCTTCATGATTTATGTCCTATTTATTGGCTTATCAATTCGACATATTGGGATGTCAGGTGTTGGTTATCGACTAAGTCCATATCAAAACTGTAGGGGTATGTCTCGAGGGCCTTGGGGGTTGGTAGATGGATGGTAGTTGATGAGAGATGGGATTTTTCAATAGATGACCCATTGACGGCTTGGGAAAAGTTGTAAGAAATGATAATTGCTACTAAAATTTTGGCCTAGGTGGGCCAAATGGCCAATTTGCTTGAGCGAGCTAGGCTAGTGACATGGTTAACTAGGTTGGTGCCACACGGTAGTATTTTCAGGTAGGCATAACTTTGTATCTGTGGCTTGGACTGAGATGAAATTTATATTGTTGGGAAGATGTCAAAGAGAAAAAGTCGATGATTAACTCAAAATATTTTTTTAAGATGGTTATCTAAGGAAGAATTTTTATAACCCCACTTCCTTAAACATGTCTAAAAAGTTAGGTTTAGATACAACACACCCTTAATTGAACATTGAAGGGATGGGTATGTTACGAATGGTATAAGATCTAAGTTTCATCACTTGGATTTAATGGGCTAAGAAGGGAGGAAATGTGGGCCTTGTTAGATTTTTATTTGAATTAAATTTTATTTGGTTATCTAATCCATATTTGAGTGTGATGTGCAGTAGTAATGGAACATCAATTTTAGACGAGCATGGACTAGTGGAGGTGTAACCAAGGTGAGTAGATACATGAAATTTTATTATTTTCCTAATACATCAGTTGTGTGTTGTTTCAACACATAAGAAGACTCCCAACAACAAAAGAGAAAGGAAAACAATTGGTAGCAAGATGGTACAGTGGCCTCAAGGAGAAATCTCACATTGTATATGTGAGGAATATGGAGGAATACAAAAACTACTCTCAATCTAGAAAAATGCTAAGAAATATGAGGGAAGACAATGAAAGGATCATTTAGGAACAATGCAATTAGAAGTGAATGCTCTGTTGCTACAAAGTCTTTCTGCAATACGAAAGAAACTATAGTAAGGACCAACAGTTAGCAATGCAAAGAGAAATCCCTCTCAAAAAGTACAAAGCCCCTACAAAGTCAATGTCAACATGAGAAGCAAACCCAACCCAACTTCCAAGACAAAAGAGTACTCATCATCAAGGCCATTGGAACTTTTTCATACATATCTTTGTGGGCTAGCAAGAACACAAACATTAAAATGTTAAAGCTACTTTATGTTGTTGATTAATGATCGCAAAAGAATGACATGGGTCACTTTTCTTAAAAAAAAAAAAATATAAAGCAACAAGTTTAAGGCTTATAAATCTCTTGTTGAGAATGACACTCATCCAAAAGTCAAATGCTTATACATAGATATAAGATCAAACAAAGACATGCAACTATTTAAAATTATCTAAAAAGGACCATCTTTGCTACTCTATATTTATGTGTCTAGTTTCAAATTCTCATTGTTTACTTCCATTATCTTATGGAGTGGTTGTGACGTAATGGATAAATTTTTTCATGTTTCTTTAGTTAAACCCTTGTTTTTTTTCTTTTTTTTTTTCACTTATTTTTCCACTCTTAGACCCAACTATGATGAATGAAAATAATTTATGTTAATTGAAATTAAGAATTATCATTTGAATGGGAAAAAGATTAGAACCACCTCTAAAAATGTAGAGGGTATTCTTATATCCAATGAGATTGATTCTCTTTAAGTACAATTTTTTTTAGAAAATAACACTTGGAAAAGCATGTATATTTTTGTATACTAATTGATATATGAGTAACCTCTCTCTCTCAAGCTTTAATTTTTGAATGAAAAATATTACATTTTTTAACATCTATATATATATTTTTTAAATTTTTTAAAAAATGTTTAGATTTATTTATTTTATTGTAAAATGAATTTCAGATTTTACAAAAACTTAATATTTATTTTAAAAAATAAATAAAATTTAATATTTAATTGTCTTTACATTTTAGAAAATTTAAAATCTATTTTTAATTATAAAAAATAAATAAATTTTTTAATTAATATAATTTAGTATAATTAATTATTAAAAAAACAAAAAAAAAAAATAAATTTATATCACTAATAACTTTTCGTTAAAACTAAACAAATAATTGAGAATTCTTTCCTATATGCTTGTCACATTTGCAATTTTACCATTGTAAAGTAAGAAAGCTATTTTCATATATATTATTATAATTATATTATATAATATATAATATATTATATATATATTATATATATATAAATATATTATATATATATATATTATATTATATATATATATATATATATATATATATATATATATGCAATAGTAAATGAATTTAAATTTTAAAATAAAAGTGATATCCATCTGTATCTTATAATGATACAAAAATTCCAAATACACATAATTTCAAATTTGTAAATCTATTAACAAATTAAGAGTGCTTAATTCACTCAATATACATATCAAATGTAGTATTAAACTTTGTTACATATTGATTGTTTGGGAAACCTATACACTCCATAAAAGGGTTGTGGTTTCATAGTGGGAATTACCCAATCTCTAGCTCTCTTCCATATGATGATTATAATCACAATGCCACCAAATCCAATTCCCAGCCCTATTGCGAGTGTTATTAATGACATATTTTCATCCACATGTTTCAACAATCCCACTTTATCTTTATTCTTAAGACCACCAACACCTTCCACATGGCATGGTGGCAAAGGAAGTCCACATAAACATTTGTTTCTTTCAAATAAAGTTTGGTTGAATGTACTTAATTGTGTTTCTCTTGGGATTTGCCCACATAACTTATTGGATGAAACATCAAAAACACCCAACCAAAAGAATTGAGAGAGCTCTTTAGGAATCCTTCCACTCAAATAGAGTTTGAACTTTTGATGAGATTAACCATGTTCTCCCCTTGCTTTTCTACTGATCTAAGTAACTTTCAGTTAACCAGGAGACTTGGTGAGACTTATTTCAATGGTTACCTTGAAACTTTAGAAAATTAACCCCTGTCTAACCTTTCCGAAGATCCAACTCAATCTATATTCCTGATGGACTTCTCTATTGCTTCTAAAACATTTTCTAGCCAAAGGCACACAAGCAGGTTAGGAATCCTTGATCATAGTGGGATGGAAGAGGGATAAAAGATGCTAGAAAAATATGAGGGAACCAAAGTTGAAAAAAGATCTTGTACTTCCCTAAAGCTAAGGGCCTTCCTCAATAAATTTTATCATCTTCGCAACAAATACAAATTTTAATGGAAAAAAAAATCTTTAAATGAGGTATTAAGTGAAAGAATTGTTTAACAAACCCATTTATTCTTTCTCTAGTCAAAAGAAAAGGGCTTCATGATTTAGCAAAAAAACTTGCAAATAAAACATTTCTCAGTCAGCAAGATAGTCTTCTAGAGCTTTCTCTCAATATGTTTTGAATGAAGGAGAAGCCTGAGTTTCTTAACACATATTTTGAGCCTCTCTAAGGCAGTCAACGACTCTCCACCATTTACACCCTTAAATGGACCCCATCACAGTAGCATCAAGCTACACCTGTGATCCAGATTTAAACATGAACGCAATAAAATACAGAAATAACCATAAATACAGAGATGCAACATAAATAATACTTCATTTCATTAATGTAAAATACTAAAATATGCTTACAAACAAAAAATGGAAATAAACTAGCTCAAGCGATGGTAGCTTATCTCTGAGGAGAGATGTGATGGCTACATGCCTTTGAACTATCTTAAAATGAGGCTCAAAGGCCTATTTATTTTTGAGAAGCAACGGAAAACCCTAAACATCCAAAAACCTAACCCTAGGAGATGAAGCGCCAAACTATGGGCCATGTTTTAGGTAAATTGGTACACCAATTTCCCGGGGTCGTAACTTTGGCATACAATCTCCCTTTGATGCGCACAATACCTCATTAGAAAGATCTATCTGAGGAATACAACTCTGAGATGAGCAACATCGGTCCATCGACCCATGTTGCTCCTAGTTTTCCAAAAAAACTTCATTTAGGGCCTCAAAACGGCTCTGGAAGTTCACGACCCGAAAAACTGCTAAAAATAGTAAACTATGCTACAATTAAGGAAACTGAAAAACTGAAAGAGACAGTTGTGGGGGTCCAAGTGGGATAGCTGGGTGGCCACCAACATCCACCTGGATCATTCCTCCCCCCTTAGGAAGCAATGGTCCCCATTGCATTGAGTTCCTCCATGAGATGAGGAAACTTCTGCTAAACTTGGTCCCCGGTGAGCTGTTCTACAACCTATGATGTATCCAATAATGGTGGGAAGCATGGTCGAGGGTTGTCCACATTGAACACTCGGTGCAAGCGAAGGAATGGGGGAATGTTTTTCTCCAAAGCATTGTTTCCCACAACTTTGGTAATGGTGTAAGGACCATATTAGAGTGGTTTGAGCTTTTGATGGACTCTTGTAAGGCATTCTTTCTGCAGATGCAACCAGACTTTGTCGCCCACTTGAAACTTGTATGGTACCTGATGCTAATCATGGCGCTACTTATACTTGGAATTTTCTAGAATGGAGTGGCGATAGATTAGCCCGTTGGGTAGAGGTGCTCCGGAAGTCAAATCGGATGAATGCTTGACCTGACAGTGCAACGGTACCCCTGTGGGTGAGGAGAAGATGTCCCTGTCTTCTTTCACGACTGTATCCACCTGCTTCTACTACATGGAGGAACCCTTCCCGGGGGCCATGGATGTGGCTACGATCTTCTCCTTACTTTGAGAGCAAACTAAATAGAAAATAAATTTCCTAGTCTGGGAGATGATCTTACTGCCTTTCTTAGTAGAGATCAAAGAAGTGGCGGTAGGTGGGGCTACCTCTGGTATCCTGTATAATGTATTACACAAAGAACTAATAACAACACGAGGCCTTGACTCATACACATCATGTCACTTCCACAAGTATGGTTTGCCTAATAATACATCACAAACATCAAGCGGCGCAACATCACACAATGCCTCATCTGTGAAGGGCTTGATACTGTAGGGAAGAGGACATTGCTAGCGGACTCGGAGATCTTGTCCTTAGTGAAGCCACCTGATGTTGTACAGTTGCGGGTGTGGTATGATTGGTAGTCCCAGCCACTTCACGACGTCTGCTAAAATGAGGTTCTTTTGGTTGCCACTGTCGACAATGAATTGCAGCGGCGAACCCTTCACCCACATTTGTTAGTGGAAAAGATGCTCACCCTCCTTTGGATCTTCGGGCTCATTCTTTTGGACCTTGGTGGTGGCAAAAGTGGCATTGGGCTCCACATCAATGATTTTCTTCCCTTTGTCATTCCCCTTATCAGGTTCTGACTCAGGGTCAGAACATGCATTTGATTCTAAATTCTTCAACTCGGCCACCAATGACTGCTTGGTCCGACACTCACTTGTGTTATGAGTGGGACTCTTATGGAACTCACACCACTTTCCTATGTCCTTATTTGACTTCATGGTGTTGTTCTTGTCTTGCAGATTCAATGGGTTGTCTTGGGTCACCCCGACTTGACTTTGTCCTTTGTTCTTCGGATTCGCAGATCCAAAGTCTCACTTCTTTTGTTTAAACTTCTGCTTGATCTTGACAACATATTGGTATGTTGTGCTGAGCAAGGAGATGTTGAGGAACTCCATCTTGTCCTGGATGTACTTGTGTAGGAAGCCACAGTATTTGAGTACCAAATGCAGCTTAGAATCCTTGATACCCAAATTTGTACGAAGGGTATGAAAAATATTTGTGAACTCCAGTACATCTTGGTCCCTTCCCTGTTACAGCATGGTCCACTTGATGTATTTGTCCTGATAGCTCTTGACAGGGTAGTACTGTTCCTTGATGGCTTCCCGAAATGCATTCCAAGTGGGTGCTGCTGAAAATAATAAGCCCGTACTTTCATCCTTCTGCTCGCAGTAGGTTTCCCACCAGTCTTTGACTTGGGGGGCTACTTTCAGAAGTGCAAAAGTGATCATTTCCTGGCTGGAAAAATCATGAACAGAAAAATAACCTTCTAGCAGATTTAACCATTTATCTATGGCATCTGCATCTATCTGACCCTTGAATATGGGGATTTCAAAGTTAACTTGTACCTTAAAGGATGTGGTGTTTCCAGAGTAGCTGTTGGAAGCAAATACGTTGCCCATCGGTAGCCGCTGAAAGATCTGGGCAAAGTTTTCCATCATCACATTCCTTTGTCACTCGAGGGCTTCTTCAAGCAATATTTTGATAGGATCTCCTGCCATCTCATCTTTTTTTTCATCCACGATGGGAGGCCCTTGGGATTTCTGAGGTTGGTCTTGAAAGGTTCAACCAGTTCAAGCCCTAACTCCTTATATCCCGACCTCATTGGGGACATGCAAAGAAAAATAGAGAAAGAGCAGACGCTCTGATACCACTGATCCGGATTTAAACAAGAACACAATAAAGTACATAAATAACCATAAATATAGAGATGCAGCAGAAATAATACTTCATTTCATTAATGTAAAACACTTAAATATGCTTACAAACAAAAATGGAAATAAACTAGCTCAGGCGATGTTAGCTTATCTCTGAGGAGAGATGTGGCAGCTACATACCTCTAAAATGTCTTACAATGAGGCTCGAAGGCCTATTTATTGTTGAGAAACAATGGAAAACCCTAAACATCCAAAAACCTAACCCTAAGAGATGAAGCGCCAAATTATGGGCTCCGTTTTGGGTAAATTGGTACATCAACTTCCCGGGGTCGTAACTTTGGCATACGATCTTCGTTTGACGTGCACAATACCTCGATAGAAAGATCTATCCAAGGAATACAACTTTGGGATGAGGAACATCAATTCTTGGAACCATGTTGCTCCTAGTTTTCCCAAAAAACGTCTTTTAGGGCCTCAAAATGGCTCCGGAAGTCGAGGACCTGAAAAACTGCTAAAAATAGTAAACTGTGCTACAATTAAGGAAACTGAAAAACTGAAAGAGACGTTGTGGGGGTCCAAGTGGGATAGCTAGGTGGCCACCAACATCCACCTGGATCAACCTATGAATTCCCCTCCAGTATTTGTTGTTTATTGGAACCCTATAATGTTTCCTTTAAAGGATTACAAACACCTACCCATAACCTACAAACTTACCAAATTGGTTGTGTCAAGATGCAACCAAATGCACAAGTCGCTACTTTCAGCAATTTGACAGTGACTTCTCTCTTGTACACCTTACATCTAGGGGAAAATCCTATCCTCTTGCCAATGATATGTTGAGTGACTGTTAGTTTAGTAAACTTTATTAAATTCAAATATGTATACATCTTGGAAAATAAGATATAATGTAAGGGTTAATACAATTACTTTTCCTCTCAAGTTAGCATGGTTTGATGGCTTCTATTACATACTTGGCTTGATATTTTGATGCCTTTGTGAAATATGGATATGGAATTACAAAAAAAAATTGAGTTAAAAATTGGATTTGATGAATATCCATTTGTGTCTTGTTATGAGATGTCTTGTTGAATGGGTATGTAGGAAACTGACCTAACTCAAATGTTCATTTGAAAAAAACCAAACAAGTTGTGGCTAATATATTTTCCCTCGTGTCTAGAGATGAAACTCTCCATGAAGGTTGTGTTATCTTACTTTGTAGACATGGTTTATCATATTGAATTCGTAGCTGTTTGTTGCAAAAATTGATCCCCTTTCACAACTCCCTACGTCTATCAGCATTGCAATTTACTAGATTTTATATATTTCCATTTGAAACTTACACTGGATAAAGTATTTATCTGGAATATATATTTTTTCCACTGTAATTCCATTTTATGTTGTAATCTATCTATTGACTTTCTCAACTCAATCTTTGACACATTGGGTTACAGGTATCTGAACAAGGGTTTATCAGATTTCAATCTTGCATTGGACCTTGATTTCCTAGCTAATGCGCGTAAATATACTTTCTTTAAGCCTAATTTCATATTCTATGCCACTTACTTATATGTGAAGATCGATTATTGGAGATATATTACCATATATAGGCACCTAAGAGAAATAACTGAGTATCAAGTGTATCCTATATTCAAGTACTTTGAGAACTAGTGCCAAGATGAGAATAGGCACAATGACTTTTTCTCAGCTTTATTAAAAGCATAACCACAATTTCTAAATGACAGGAAGGTCAACATTTGGTCAAGGTTTTTTTGTCTCTTGGTGAGTTAATCTTGAATTACATCTAATATATCTTAAATATCTAGGAAATATGATGTATGTTATTTTCATTCAATATTTATTGGATGTTTTTCCGTTTCTTATTCTATGTGAATGATTGGTACACTTGATTTCCTTTTGCCGGTATATGTGACAGTGTACCAGAATGATTTCCAAAGGACAACATTTTATGAAGGTATTGGACTGAACACAAAGGAGTTTGATATGCATGTTATCACTGAGATGGGTTAGAAGTTTCAAATAGATCACAATATTAAAAGCCATTTTGTGTGTCTAATATTGAGTTGTAGTGATTTTTTTGTGTGGGATGGATTTTAGCAACGTATTTTTATGATTGATGTAGACAAACTAAACTACAACAACGATTTTTCCTGTTGTCTTAAATTTTGAGAATCTAGAATTCAAAAAAGAACTTGACAGGGTGGTAGACATCAACCAACAAATAATAACAATTGGAGAAAGCCAAGCTTCTGGATTTGTGAATAATCTCCAAATAATTCCTATTATAGCTGCTTTGGTGTCAGAATTAATAACAACTTATTTGATGCCACCCATGGATTCTGGTTCTTTGGATTACACTGATTTTGAGCTACATGTTGTGTACTAGATGCATTTCATACATGCAGAGCTGTAGGGTTGCACTATATTATCGAGAATGGAGCTCTGTGGCTCTATGCCTTTATTTGTAGCAGAAGATTATCTTTACATATGCACATGCTATATGCAATGTTGGAGTTCTTTAATCTAAAGTTATCAACAATATGTCCATATGTCTTGTTAGTAAACAAAATATTTAGACTTAATAGGTGTTTTTATGCCATGATTTGTGAAAACATTAATCTCTCATAGCTTGAGAGAAGTGGTAGAGAAAAGATTAATATCTCCTACCTTGACAGAAGTGGTGGTTAAGATCAACACATACAATAACTTTGTGGTGGAATATTATCAAAACTGATACAGGGATATGCAAGAGTGTAGAGTAAGAACCTTGACAAACAAACACACTGAAGCTTGCAAAATTATTTATAGGAAGAACAAATCATGTTTCTTTCTTCCAAATGCATAAGTTAGTATATTATAGTTTAATGAATATCTTTTTCTATTAGCATATATGGTTTTATACTTTATCAAAAAATTCACCAAGATTTCACAATGTTTTATAACTTAATAAAAGAATCACTAAGACTTTACAAAGTTTTATTATTCATTGAAAGATTCACTAATATATTACAAGTTTTTATAGCTTGGTGAAAGATTCGCCATGATTTTACAAGATAATATAATCTTGTGAGACGCTCTCCAAAAAAATTAAATATGCATATTATATTATTGATAAAATTGCCTTCCATTTTTCCAATGTATCATGGGGATTCACCCATTTACTATACATAGAAATTTATGGGGGTTCTTAAAATTTTCCCTGCTAGCATGATGACATCACCATTTTGATCCATTTGATGATGATGTTGGTATTAAGAGGGTTTTCTCTCATTATGAAGCACCATTTTGATATGTGACTTGACTATTGGGATGAGACAAACCCCTTGGGTCAATCCCTTGCATCGTTTCATTAAGAAACATGTATTTTGGGAGATGTTGTCACCCTTGGAGGATTTTAGACTCACATGTGGGTTAACTGAGGCTTGTTTTTATCTTATTCCGTTATTTTGGATATCTTTGGGGGACGGTTTGATGACCCATCCACCTTATAATATGGATTTAGTCATTTTTAGGGCTTTGTTGTGGCCATAACCACCACCCTATTAAAATTTTCCTTGGTAGCAATTTTGAATGGGTCCCCTAGAAGTCGATCTTGCATCTCTCTGAATGATCTGTTTTATCCCAGGGATTTTAACTCTCTGGGGAGTCAAATCTTCAATTCATAATGGTCAATCCCCTTTAATAAACCTCTGCCACATGATTCATCTATAACCCTTTCTAAGTCCTTCATTCATACCCTCCATCGGGACTTTTTCAACCCCCAAAACCTTCTATCACATCTTCATTCCCATTATAACTCTTTATAATAGAAGTACTCGAAAAAATGCCCAACTTACCCTTTTTCGCTTAACCATCAACATTAAAACACAACGCTTACCATAATACACTGGACCTGCTGGTTTTATTAACCAAAATGTATATATTTCAGGTCCAGAGCCCCATCGCATATCGCAATCGGCGGAATTCCTAGGCTATATATATATATATATATATATATATATATAGATATATAAGGTGCACCTGGCTTCCGGACCCAATGGCATTATTAACCACAGTGTATATATATCGGGTCTGGAACCCCATCACATATCGCAATTAGTAGGGTTTGGGGCCTTTATATAAGACACACAGCTACCACCCAAACCTGACGATGATTATAGACCAGGATGATATATTTCAAGTCCCCCCTTATGGCCAGACGCGGGGGTTTTCCCGTAGATTCCGTGTTTTTCAAAGTATTGGGTGGGGTTTTTCAAAGGAAGTCTAACATTGTGGACCCACCGCGTTATTATATATATATATATTATATATATATATATATATATTTATATATATATAATAGACACACACACACCACATGGGTACAGCCCTATCGCGTAACAATCGGCGGTTCTAGGGCTTATATATAAGGCATGCCACTATATACCAGACCCGCCGATCACTATCAATTCAAGTGCATAATTTTTCAATTCAGGATGCATAAGCTTCAAGTATGGCTCCAAATAAAAGATACATGAGCGAATTTGATGAGTTTATATATAAGGATATGTTTTATTTAAAGATTTGGCTTTAGGCGTTGGCGGTCATGTTTCCATGTGTTACTTGTGCGTTCTAAAGGTTATTCAGCCTTGAGCTTTATCATGAATAAATGACATGCATACCTCCTCCTTTCAATCGACATCTATTCATTTTCCCAGGAAATGAAACGCTCCAGCAGATGTGGCCTTTACGTGTCAGCGGTTACACTGACTGTTCTACGATTGTATATTCTAATTTGTGAATTGAAAAGAGAAGGGAGGTGAAAAGTCAGAGAAGACCGAGAGTTATTTCTAGCTGCATAAGTATTCCCTCCGGATAGGAGAGAAGGGCTTTTTGTTTAGAAAGAACAACTTTGATTTATTATGAATAAAGAGGACTGTTTGGTTGAATGCAGAGCCTTTTATTTCATATTTAAGGTCCTTTGCTTTTATATGTTTTGAAACGAGGTGTTGTTGCTAGCATAAATACAAATGTGTTTTGTTTTTGTGCATATTGATGACAATACAACTTATGATTAGCCTTGGTTGTTTGAATGTAATTCTTCATCATAGTTAATTCATAGGCAGCCCATGATTTGAAACTGTGTTAGACATCAGTTGCAAGCTTTATTTGTATAAAAAGGAATGTGTATTCCTGTATGAATGATTGGATTGCAATTTAGATTTGATGCAACCTTGTTCTTATGTGAACCATTATTTGATTCGTTTGGAATTGGAATTTACCTATGATGTTTAACCTCTCTTTTGTTATGCTCCTGCAGGATAGATTAGGATAGTTAGGACTAGATTAGAGTAGTTAACAATAGTGTAGATAGGATTTGATGCATATAGGTTAGTTGTTTCTTTTGTTGATTTAATTGAATTCTTCCTCCAGGAAGTAATCCCTCAACACCTATAACAATTCAAGGGGTCCTTTAAAACCCGTTGGAACTAGCCACTCCAAACGAAAGCAGATCTAATTGGGGTCTGTGATTGGGTTAGTTCCCCTTGTTGGTATAGCGAAAATTCACCATGTCACCAAATTGGTGCTAGAAGGAGGGCCTAAACCATTGTCCACAACTTTTTATGATTTCATCTATAAATGTCATGGATTTGAAAAGATTAATGCATGGATTGTAAAGGTCGAAAAGATACTTCCTCCCATTTGGAAAAGCCTCATTTCGAAGAAGAGACACTGTGGGAGTATCCTATCACTCAGGAACAACCAGTCATAGTACTTTCTCAGGCTTATGCCCGTTCCCTCTCTCAGCTCCCCATCTTTCACTCTTTACCTCCAACAACTAAAATAAAGCCAAGGATTTGATCCATAAACAAAGAGACCTTTGCAGCCCTGTCTCTTGAAGATATTGTGCTAGAGTCCTTGCAAAGTATAAACACTCCCTGGGAAGAAATTCCTGAAGATCCACTCTTTGAAGGTAATCCCTGGCCCGATTTGGGAATCCTAATAAAGAAAGCCTCGAAGAAACCTTCAACCAGAACAACCCTATCCACAATATGGCTAACGTTCCTCTTCCAGGTGGGAACCAGCTTCAACTGGCTGGGAACCAACTCCCACCTCCTCTAGGAGCACTCCTTCCCTGGCTCGCTTAGGATGTCATAGTGGTACCTGGGTAACAACATCCCTTACCCAAGAATGTAGAAAGAGTACTACCTAAACTTGACCCTGAGAAGGGAGACACCATTGATGACCATATTCACTCTTTCTTCTTGGTCGTGCGCATGTTGGGGGTAGCCGATGAAAATATAGTATGTCGACTATTCCTTTTTACTCTAATTGGTGTGACCTCCACATGGTACTTTAGCTTGAGCACGAGATCAATCACCTCGTGGGCCACCTTTCAACAAGCATTTTTAGACAAGTATGGCGATGAAAAAATTCCTGCAGCCTTATTTCAGAACTATCCCATTTGAAAATGGAAACCAAATAAAAGGTCAAGGATTTTAACATCTGGTTCAACACCTTGTTCAATAGAATCCCAGCTAATGCTAGACCTTACGAGGATGTGCTCATGGAATTCTACATCACTGCTCTCCCTGTCCCTACTACAATGTGGGTCAAGAGAAGTAATGTACAAACCTTACAAGGTGCTATCGATGAAGCGATAAAAGTCGAGAATGAAATGATCAGTCTCACAACATGTCATCACACAACCGAAGGGAAGAAAGCCTCTCAGTCATCCAAGAAGAATAACGGGAGTGATAACAAAGTGGTTGAGGGAAAATTAAGGTTTGCATCGGGTCATTAAGAAACTGACAAACACAATCATCGATATGGAAAGGAATTCTGGAGAGAGTACTAGTGGGAATGGAGGAGAGTATTACAATAGAAAACCCTTCAAACCTTTCTATTGTAAGAAGATAGAAGGCAGTTAAGGTCAACTTGCATTACCTGCTCCACCCAATGAAGGGAATCGCTCCTTAACAACCTAAGAAGAACCTGTAATGTAGCTAGATCCAAAACAAGAAAACGAGGAAGAATATCAAGTAGAAGAGTCCTTGGATGAAGAATCTCAAATCAATGTACTGTGGGATTTCTATACAAATGAGAATGATGATGATGAAGGAGATAGTATGGCAGAAATCCACACTAATGAAATCCACTCACGATGTAAGGGGCCACTTGCAGGTGTGATGAAGCCTGTAGATGAAGCCTGTAGACCAGACAAAGAAAGATGTTCACCCTTTGAAGGCGCCCACTCCCAAAGTTCCTGTTGAGAAGGGTAGACCTAATGGTCAGTCCAAGAATACCCCAGTGGTAAACCATCCACAGAAAGATAATACACCTCCCACCGCAACGAAGGTGACTCAAAATGATAAAATCCCACCTAAGAAGAAAAAAACTGGTATGTTTACTCTGCCCTATCCTATTTATAACATTGATTACAATATTGTGTATGATCTTAAGAAATATAGGGCTAATATCACATACTTTGATTTGCTAAAATTAACTCGTCAAAGAGATCTGCTCTTGAAAGCTATGAATGATAAGAACTACAAAATTCCCACCATCCCAAGCAACCAAACCAAGAAGTCAGTGTCCAAAACTATCAACACCTCCATTACAGCCCAAATACCGTCAGCTATGGAAGCCACTATGTCTAGAATAAATCGAAAAACCAAAGATGTCAGTGCAGCCATGATAGGGAGAAAATAAAAATCCATGACTCCACCTTTCCTTATCACATTTGAAATCCTCAACATGAACATACAAAATTGCTTGGTAGATTCTGGTGCCTCGTCCACTGTGATGCCTTACGTTGTTGCTAAAAGACTACATGCGATCCCCGAGAAAACTGGACTTGAATTATGGAATTAGACAGGACAAATGTGAAAGTAATTAGGGAATTAAAAGATGTGTTGATTTGGATGGCTGCGAAATCAAAATATACACAAGTCATTGATATAGTGGTAGTTGATATACCCGAGGCTTATGGAATGCTTCTTAGTAGGGATTGGTCAACAAAACTGAATGGATATTTCTCAACTGATGGGTCCCATCTCTTGCTGCCTTAAAAGGGGAAGGGTGATATGCTGAGAGTCGATCGAGAAAGATACATGAAGTACGTGGTGACGGAGCTAAATGGCCCCAATGAACCTATAATATTTACCAACACTA
The DNA here is from genome assembly GCA_000404065.3 of Pinus taeda. Taxonomy (NCBI): domain Eukaryota; kingdom Viridiplantae; phylum Streptophyta; class Pinopsida; order Pinales; family Pinaceae; genus Pinus; species Pinus taeda. Next base: position 55,651 of record APFE030616749.1, on the reverse strand, counting down.
TCCTTGGGAATTATAATTTCAATGTTTGTGCCACAGAAGCTTGTTTTGGGGAATTTCATGCAGAAACAATTGAAGAAATTGCAATAAACACATGGTTGGAAGCTCTTCCCCATAGTCCAACTGATGAGCTACCCTGTAATATGGTAGATGATAGGGCCAATTTCATAGAAGGCAGTTCATTTGATTCTATGTTTTGGACACTCTATTTTGATGGCTCTAACTGCCTAGAAGGTGCAGGTACTAGGAGCATTCTCATTAACCCGCTAAGGGACAAACATTCAATGGCCAACTGGTGGGAGTTCGCATGCACCAACAACATGGAAGAATATGAAGGCTTATTGTAGGGCTTGAAGAAACCCATTGATATGAAGGTAAAAAATCTTAGAGTTTTTGGCGACTCACAGATAATTGTGTATCAGGTAAGGAAAAGGATACACTGCAACTCGCCACACCTGGTAAGGTACTAGCATGAGGTATGGAGCTTAATTGATAGTTTTGATTCTTTTAATATCACATACATACCTAGATGGAAAAACCAAGATGTCAATCTGATAACTGGTATGGCTGCAAAACTTTTGCCTTATCTTAAATTAAACAAGAATAAATATTATGTTGAATGGATTTTCAGACCATCCGTACCTGATAACATCTCAAATTGGCAGGCATTCGAAGGTGACGAGCAGATCCTTGAGCTCCTGCATTGTGAGAAGACATTCAAAAATGTACTCACTGATGAAAAATAGCTTGACAGGCTTATGAATGAGAGTAAAGATGAGGTAATATCTTTCATGGAGAAATTTATTGTCAATAGGTTTGGCATCCCTGACGCTCTCATGTTTGATAACGCTTCTTATTTTTCATCACTAAAGTCGACCAAAGTTTCTATCGATAAATCAATTCACATAAGACATGCATCAAGCTATTACCCCCAGGGAAATGGAGAGCTAGTCCTGAAATGGGACAAGTTGCATGAGCCATAAGGTAAGCACATGAAATTCCAACACTAATGGCTGGGCCCATTCCAAGTTGTGGAAAAAATTGGTCAAGGAACTTACAGATTGAAAACTTTACAGGGAGAAACTGAAAAACTCCCTGTTAATGGCCAACATCCCAAGAGATACTTCCAGTAGCCACCACATGGTGGTTACCTCCTGAGTAGGTTAGAATTCATTTTATTTTTTCCGGTAGTTTAGTTACATTTCCGTCTTTTCCTTTCTTGTTTTCCTGCAAAGTTTATTTTCCCTTCTATTTTGAATTGTAGTCCTTTTCAGCCAATTGATTTCGATCCTCCAATCTCATTTTTAACTTTTCCAGATTGTCCCCATTTTCCACCTTCAGCGTTTGCCTTCTTCATTAACATGTTGATGAGTTTGTTGATCCTAAATCCATCATTACCTTGCAAATCAAACAAATCTTCAACGAGCCCATGAGAACTTGAAAGTCAGCTATGGAGCTCAAATCGAAGCCATTCATGAGCATCTGTTGAGAACTAGGTAAGATCTATTGATAACCTAGATACCTGGAGCATGTAGGGGCATCTTTATAAAACAAAAAATGTGTAACTACAACTGGACTTGCATGGAGGAACGCTACATTTTAAAATCCCACTCAGACCTGGCCTATACTTGCTTGTAAGGTTTGCATTCATTCTCCATTGGTCCCATCCACCACACTAAATTGTCCAATACCCGTTATCTATAAGTAAACCTCCTTTCATGGGCTAAGCTCACTGTCATATACCCTATGGAAAATCCAATTGTGCTCTAGTCCTTGTGCCTGAAACTAGAAGGACTTATTTAAAAGAAAATGAAATGTCAAGTCCTTGTGCCAATCTGGAAGGATAGGTTGTTTGGGAAGCTGGTTAGAGTAGGGACTATTCTTGGGCTCAGAGTATTGGTTGATACAACAAGCCCAACCTTGCTTAAGCAATTTAAAAATATGGCATGATCTATGACTGTGCCCCATTCAATCATATGAAAATATAGCATTGAAATTATTATATTAAGTGCAGATAAACATATCTACATCAAGTTTGATGAGGAATAAAGAGATGAGGTACACACCTAAATAGGTATTGATAGACTAGTGATGGCCCCGAAAGGATTTTGAAAGTAGAAACAAAGTAAAAGAGGGTCAATAAATCCCATAATACTACCATTGGAGAATACCTGTCAAAACCCTATCAGTAAGTAGAAGCTATTTGTCTCCATCCCACCTGAAGCAACTAATGTTGAAGTGGAACCCATGCCTATCCATCTATACAGTTTGCATTTCAATTTTATCTTAAAACCCTGATGTTCTATTGCTCCAGATTGATTTAGAAACATAGATAACGGGTTCACCCAGCAGTTCGCCATTTGTTGTGGCCACAACCACCACCCTATTAAAATTTTCCCTAGTAGGAATTTTGAATGGGTCCCCTAGAAGTCGATCTTGCATATCTTCGAATGATCTATTTTATCCTAGGGATTTTAACTCTTTGGGGAGTCAAATCTTCAACTCATAATGGCTAAGACCATTTAATAAACCTCTTCCGCATGATTCATCTATAACCCTTTCTAAGTCCTTCATTCATACCCTCCATTGGGACTTTTTCAACCCCCAAAACCTTCTATCGCATCTTCGTTCCCGTTATAACTCGTTATAATAGAAATACTCGAAAAAAATGCTCAACTTATCCTTTTTTCGCTTAACCGCAATCAACATTAAAACACAACGATTACTGTAATACATCGGACCCACTGGTTTATTAACCAAAATGTATATATTTCGAGTCCAGAGCCCCATCGCATATCGCAATCGGTGGGATTCCTAAGCTATATATATATATATATATATAGATATATATATATATATATATATATATATATATATATATATATATATATATATTATATATATATATATATTATTATATATATATATATTATATATATATATATATATATATATATATTATAATATATATATATATATATATATATATATATATATATATATATATATAATATAAAGCGCACTTGGCTTCCGAACCCAATGGCATTATTAATCAGGTTCAAAGCCCCATCGCATATTGCAATCGGTAGGGTTCGGGGCCTTTATATAAGACACACTGTTACCACCCGGATCCGATAATGATTATAGACCAGGATGCATATTATTTCAAGTCTGGCCTTATGGTTGGATGCGGGTTTTCTCGTATATTCCTGTGTTTTTCGAAAAGTATTGAGGTTGGGATTTTTCAAAGGGAAGTCTAACATTGCGGACTTGCTGGCGGTATTAACATATATATATATATATATATATACATGTCGAGTCTAGAGCCCTATCGTGTATTGCAATCAACGGGTTTTGGGGCTTATATATAAGGCACACCACTATATACCGTACCCTCGATCACTATCAATTCGAGTGCATAATTTTTCAAGTCTGACCCTATGGCTCGGCCACGGGGTTTTCCCATGTTGTCCCATGTTTTTTGATAATACGCTTGGTTCGGGGTTTGTCAAAGGGAAGTCTTATGCGATGGACTCGAAGGATTATGAACCATGACATATATGTGTTTTGGGTCCAGCCAATTGCAAGTTGCAATCGACAGAGCTTTGAGCTCAGCCACACGGCACGATGCGATGCAATAGTATTTCACAGACCTGATAGGGTATGGGTTCCCGCCTATAATATTTCAAGTCCGGATTTTGGATCTAGTTCGGTGTTATGCAATGATTTTCAGTGTAAATCGGATTTTCGCTTGCGAGACTTAATCAATGCATGGGTTAAAAGCCAGTGGGTGATTCTTTCATGCCTGTTCCTTTTGATGTTATAAACGCTTCATGAAGGCAATATTTATGCTTTTTAAGCATTTTTATCATATTTGCATAAGTATGACTGATGTTGGTTATCTCTGCAAGCAAGGACTGAGAGAAGGCAAGCGAGGTCGAAGAATGGATGCATAAGCTTCAAGTATGGCTCCAGATAAAATATGCATGAGCAGATTTGATGAGTTTATATATAAGGATATGTTTTATTTAAAGATTTGGCTTTGGGTATTGGAGGTCATGTTTCCATGTGTTACCTATGTGTTCTGAAGGTTATGCGGCCTTGGGCTGTATCATGAAGAAATAACACACATACCTCCCCCTTTCAATCGACATCTATTCATTTCCCTGGGAAATGAAATGCTCCAGCAGATGTGGCCTTTACGTGTCAGCGGTTAGACCGGTTGTTCTATGATATTCTAATTTGTGAATTGAAAAGAGAAGGGAGGTAAAAAGTCAGAGAAGACTGAGAGTTATTTCCAGCTGCATAAGTATTCCCTCCGAATAGGAGAGAATGGCATTTTGTTTAGAAAGAACAACTTTGATTTATTATGAATAAAGAGGATTGTTTGGTTGAATGAGAAGCATTTTGTTTTAGATTTAAGGTCCTTTGCTTTTATATGTTTTGAAACGGGGTGTTGTTGCTGGCATAAATACAAATGTGTTTTGTTTTTGTGCATATTGATAGCAATATATCTTATGATTAGCCTTAGTTGTTTGAATGTAATTCTTCATCATAGTTAATTCATAGGCAGTTCCTGATTTGAAACTGTGTTAGACATCGGTTGCAAGCTTTATTTGTATAAAAAGGAATGTCTATTCCTGTATGAATGATTGGATTGCAATTTAGATTTGATGCAACCTTGTTCTTATGTGAACCATTAAATTATTCATTTGGACTTGGAATTACCTATGATGTTTAACCTCTCTTTTGTTATGCTCTTGCAGGATAGATTAGGATAGTTAGGACTAGATTAGAGTAGTTAATAATAGTGTAGATAGGATTTGATGCATATAGGTTAGCTGTTTCTTTTGTTGATTTAATTGATTTCTTCCTCCAGGAACCAATCCTTCAACACCTATAACAGTTCACGGGGTCCTTTAAAACCCATTGGAACTAGCCACTACAAACGAAAGCATATCTAATTGGGGTTTATGATCGGGTTAGTTCCCCTTGTTGGTATAAAGAAAATTTGCCATGTCAACAGGTTTTTAGCTTGATTTGAAGAAGTATCGACTTGGTTACATTCATATAAATAGGGAAGTTATTTTTCTCATTAGATCATTGTCACATTTGGATTATAACTTTTATTCATTAGTGATCTTCTCTCTTATGCACAATGGAGGACTAGTTGTGCGACTTTCTTGGGTGGATTTTGTAGTATACCTAAGGGGGATAATATGGGGTACAAAGGGAGGTACCCAAGGGAATAATGTAATGTAATAATAATAAATGGGCCATAATTAATAAATAAAGTGGATAGCCCACATTATGTAAGGGACCACAAGTAGTTAGGGAATAAAGTGATAAGCCCATTGTATTGATGTATGGTATTGATAGACCCATGGTATTGTATGTATGAAGCCTATATAGAGGCTAGAGACTCTCAATTGAGATATGCCAAGTATTGGTTTGGTATTGACAAGAATATGGCTTGTGGAGTGATCTCCTTCCTTAAGGAGTAGTTGTATGGTATTACCCTACCTCAAGGGTTTTTTGATTAATAAAATATTTCAGTTCTATCATCTCATGTGTGATTTCTTGGGCATATTTTCCATTGTTATATATTTTTAGGTAAGATCTATTACAAGTGGTTTCAGATCTCTGTTACCACTTTTAATATATTTGCAAAAATATTAAAATTACTGCCAAAGAAATTCCAAGAGAAATCCAAGAATATAAAATAGAAATTCTTCTTTATTAATATCAACACCCTTGAGGTAGTGTAACACAATAAAAATTCTCCTTAAGGAAGGAGATCAATCCACAAGCCATATACTTGTCAATACCAAACCAATACTTGACATATCTCAATTGAGAGTCTCTAGCCTCTATATAGGCTTCAAACATACAATACAATGGGTAATTACCATGGGTCTCTCAATACCATACATCAATACAATGGGTTTATCACTTTATTCCCTAACTACTTGTGGTCCCTTACATAATGTGGGTAACTACTTTATTTATTAATTGTGGCCCATTTAGTATTATCACATTTCATTATTCCCTTGAGTACCTCCCTCTGTACTTCATATTATCCCCCCTAGGTATACTACAATATACCTCATGTGAGTATGTTGATATTGCTGAACTGAAAATGTATGGAAGCACTAGATCAAAAATCAATATTGTTGGTACTCATTAAGCTACCAACAACCCCACCCCCCCCACCACCCCGAGACCATCTCAGTCTCTTGTATACCTCTATAGTCTAGTAGATCTATCATTTAAGAATGGATTGTAGTAGGGGTTGATTCCTACTCAGAATCTAATGAGGAAGAGTCCTCCCTTGGTCTCTTATTTATGCTTACTCTTGCCTTAAACACATACACATTGTCTATTGTCTTGAATCCTTTGGAAATAAATATCTTGGACCCTTCTTTCCGGATGAAACAACCTTTGGAGTTGAAAACAACTTCCTTATCTCCATCAAACATTTGGCTCACACTCAATATATTAATCTTCGGCCCTTCAATAAGCCATATATCATATACATTGGTCCTATTTTCACCAAGATTGGCTTTACCGCTTCCCAACACTCTTGCTGGTTCATTACCTTCAAACACAACATGGCCACTCTTGGTTTTCTTTAGGAAATGAAATCTACTCATATCTCCTTACATGTGTGAACATCCAATATCAATGTACCAGTTATCATCCTCATCATGCAAGAAAAGAGAAATACCACACCTACCTAGTTTCTCCTCATTTTTCTTCCACATGATTCTTGTCTGGTTCCTTGGTTGAGCACTCTCCTCTGTCTACTACTTTTGACTAGCTGGCTTGAATGATCTAGGAAGCTTACAATATTTGTCCATGTGCCCAAAATTGTGACACACATAGTACTCTATATGACCGAGATATGAAGCCAAAAGGATCTAATCTATTGCTGCTCATATCAGATATCCATCTCCTCATGCTAGATCTGCAATTAATGGCCTTGTGGCCAAACAAGTTATAAGAAAAACAATAACCATTAAATGAACGTGTAAACCAGAATGTGGGTCCTCTTCTTGGTTGTCCAATCTGTTGCATATATTTCTACATTCTACTCTCACATGCACCTGCCACATGTCCAAAATTCCGATAATTGAAGCGCTCAACCTCATCCATCAAGGGGGCAAAGGAGTTTTGACTCCTCCTCTGAAATCTAGTACTCTCTACTTTAGGAATGAATGATCTTATAAATGTGAATGCTTCTCTTGGTTCTCTACTTGCATGTTTCTGGTGGATTTAATGCCTCTTTCCTCTCTTACTATCATCATTGATCACATACTTCATTGCAGGCTTCTTTGGTTTTTCTTTGTTGTTCTTTCCTACATGCGAACTAGTATCTCCCTTTTGAAAACCAAGACCAAAATTTTCCAATGGTGATCTTTGGTTTTCAAGAAAAGTATCTAAGGCTACGATGCTCTTTACTTCCTTGATTTGTTGGTCTTTTTCTTCAAGCCACTCTCTCAATTTGACAATTACAACTTCAAGCGCTTCAACATAGTCCTTTTTCTCTTTTTGCTCATAACACATGACTTCTTTATTTCTTTTTGATTGTGCCAATTGGGTCCTCAAATTAGTGATCTCCTCAAATTTATTCTCTTTCTCATCACAAATATGTAATATCTTATCATGCTCATTATATTCATTTTTTAGTCTACAAACTTCTCTAGAAAGTTCTTCAATAAAATCCATGGTAGATTCATATTCAGCCTTAAGGAGCATAAAATTAGACCATCATCTTTCTCACTAATCAGATCTGAATTATTATCATCACAACTATCTAAAACATAACTCAAAAGTAAATCATTACAACTTATACCTTCATTATTGTTATCTTGTTGCATAACTGGTTCAACTAGAGCTTCCTTCTTCTTAGATATCTTCTTCTTCATCATCTTTTTGTTGCTCCTCTCTACTTCTTCATCGTTTTTGTTGTTGTTGGATCTATATAACATATGTAATCTATCCCAAATATCTTTAGCATATTTTAGATCTACTATTTTATCAATATCTACAGCATGGCGATTCTCACAAATGATTCCCTTTGCTTGAGCATCATTTTGCATCACACTTGTTGGCATCAAATTGTCTCTACATCCTTCACAAACACATCACCAAATGTCAACATGACAAGATTCTAATAAGGATTTGACTTTTATTTCCCATATCTAGAACTTTGGAGTAGTTAGAATAAATACTCCTTGGCAATTCATCCTGAAAATAAAAATGTCAATCTTATCCAACCTTCTTCCTGGATTTGCTCTTCAACAATTAAGCTACTACCAAGAGCCCCACTTATTATCAATTATTCTTGTTTCTTTTCAAATCCTGAATCAACCATTCATTAGAAACTTAGCATGTGAGAGGATCTATGCATAAACATGTATCATAAATAGATATAACATGTGCATGTAAAACACATAGAAAACCATAAAAAAAACACACACAATCATATACATGAGACACAAGGATATCTGGTGGAAACCCTTTCGGGAGAAAAACCACCCTTGTTTTTGTTGCACTGCTCTAAATGTCAAGAAAATTATGTCATTTACATAGATTGATGGCAACCACTAGCTAGGATACTTGACCTCAAACATAGTTAGTTAGCCACCATTAGCTAGGATACATGATCCCAAAATACAGTTAGTTGGAAACCACCAACTTCATTGGGCAGAAGTGACCACTTCCACTACACCGTTGCTAGCACCCACTAGCATGGAATCACTACTCCAAGTTAGTAAGCACCCACTTGCTAGAGGCCACTCCTCCACAACTCTATGCAGACCTTGATTTCATTCATTTTCAATCTGGAACCCCAATATTCTATTGTCAACAAGATTCAACTCTACTATCAATCACCAGTAGCAAGATACTCTCAACAACATAAAAAACAATCAACTCATAAACATAAACAACCAAGAACAATACACTCAACCATCAACTCTTATCAACCAAGCCACTCATGGCCACACACATTACCACCAATATAAACTGCAAAACACATCAAACCCTTTATATACCATCAACATAAAAATGATATAACATTCAAAAATATGCACTAACAACCCTACAAAACAAATGTCAAATAATGAAATAGGTGTACCACTCAGTCCATGCTTTATCTCTTCTTTTCCATTAATTTTTTCTCCATATCCTCCATATGTACTGAAAAGTAATCTCTGTTACAACACCATCAACTCTATTATGCAAACTGATATTCTACTTCAATACTTTACTAGAGGCCTTCAATATGCTCAATCCACTACCATTTGCACTCATGCACTAAGCTATCTTTTCTCACCAATATGTCTGATAAATTCTTCCTCTTTTCATACCTCTTGCTCTCTTGATCACTCAAAACCAACCATTTCTCATACCCTAAATGAGATATTTATAATGTGTTGGGTGAATTCCTCTTTTGGACTAAGTTTATAGGTGCACACCTTTGACGAAATCCATCCATAACCATCACTATTTGTGCACTAAAGGAATTCACACCCAATGGAGGACTTATTCAACTAATTTCACGCTTACCCAATTAATTTCGAAGATTCTGGCGATTACCATATCACATTTCTCTTGATGTGCATGAGGAATGTGGAGAAAAACTTGTGTAATCCCACATCCATAGGGATAGAACTAGAAATTCTTGTTTATATCCAAACTCTTTACACTACATCCCAACAACCGAAAGGCTACAACTGCACTGAGGACACTCTCTCCTCGCAGTTGTGGTAGAACATAAGGAAAAACATCAGATCTTCTACTCATAACTTGTTCCAACTTCTTGCATACTTTCTTCAACACATGTACAACCTTCAAACCATCAATGACATGCCCTGTAACTAATAACACAAGCCAAAGACCATCCACACACTCATCTTCCATAGTTCATCCCAACAAACATAAATTGACAGTCTCCAACCACTGTCAACTAGTTGTAGTTTCTCTAAACCTTGTGTAAACAACTTCAGGACATGTTCACACAACTCTAGCACATCTATACTCAACCTCGAGTTCCCACACTAACTAGGAATATCCATCACTAGGTTATAACTAGGTTGACATCAATGCATCATCTAGACCATCGTAAGTTTGACATCAATGCCAAGACAAACCACTTACAACCATGAAAACCATAATTCTAACAATAATCTTACATGAAACTTATAAATGACATATATGGAGTTGCCTTGTATTATCTTAGAGCCATGATGAACTCAAGTCATTAATCCACATTTAGTATGGAAAGGGCACACATACAAGTTAATCTGATGGAGTCATATTCTTTGGTGGCCACAGTTCCATGACTTTCATGTTCATTGGCTCATGTATTGGATGAGGTTATCCCTTGAATAATTGTTCACACCTTTTATTAATGACTGCCACTTATTTTGGTTAGGTACCCTCCCCTTAGTAAATGGATGAGTTGTTTTATTGTATGGATGAATCATTCTACTTTCCTAGTTGGTTAAACTTAAACATCTATTACATTTATGGGGTCACTCTTTCAATACATTAAAACTTGATGTCTTGAAAATATGATGTCATGGTGAATATTTATAGCATATTATATAAGCAAGATAACATGATTTATTTTATTTTATTTTTTTTATTTTTATTTTTATGGGATGAGCTTATAGTAGCTCAACATATATATATATATATATAATATATAATATATATTATATATATATATATATATATATTACAAGAGATGGCTAGTTTGTATTATATCAGTTGGAGTCTGAAACATAACCTTTACAGACCAAGATAGTTCTTTTTCAACATTAGACTAGAATTGTTCACTAAATATTCAGTTTCTACTCTGTCTTTTCCATGAAAAGATTCTTACAAAATTTATTTTATATGTTCTTCAAAAGACTCCATTATATTTAGAAAAATTATAAAGCATTCAAACTTTGGGGAATAGTCTAATTGTGAGCATCCATTTCCACCTATTTGAGATCCGCTTGCGTGCCTTCCACTACTTCCTTTTGATGCAGTGGTGGTTCAACCAGAGGCTGGTCCTGAGTGTCACCTACTTGGAATTTTACATGTTCCTTTAGAGGAGGAGGGTCAAAAAGTCCAAATTCCTCCTTTAAAACACCACCCATCTTCGTCTCCATTGTTACTTCAATTACATCTACCATGAGGCTCAAATTCTATGAGCTAGAGATGCTCGATTTCCTCTCGCAGGTCTTCCAATTGATGAGAGAGAAAGGAAAAGTGTGAGCGAGCTTCAAATGTGAGAGGTATTCCATTATGACCAACAAATGGTCCTTATTGTCGTTTCCTCGGCCTTCTTGACTCAGGGAAGCTATAACACCAGACACATAAGCTCTAATAGAAAACATGGAAAGATTCAACAGTGTCATGCCACATTTATAAAACGGAGTGGCTTCTCTTGTCACGCCAACAACCATCGCTTTGTATTGAATGCTCCTATCCCAATTATACATTTTTGTATCACAATTTACCTACTCTAAATCCTTCACCTGGTTTCTAATCACAACCACATCAGATTGAATAAATGTTAGTGGGGTACTTGCATGCAGGCCCTTTAATCTCAAATTAAATTCACTTAAAACATTCTTCCACATGTTTAATCACATTAGATCCACATTCTCACTCCCCCTTATATAGAGCCATTCTCAATAATCCTGTCTTCTCATGGTGCTATCCTCTTATCTAATCATAAGACTGGGATTAGATCCCATATTAATTAATATGACAGTCTGCGAATTCCACTTATTCATATTTCCAAGGGGTCTTATACTCTCATTTTTAAATAATTCATCCTTCATGGAATGTGTATTATGAGAAGACCGCTATGATCCTGCAAGAGGCTTCCTTCTTTTATGTTTTCTCCTTTATTGGACTTTTCATCAACTATTAAGTTGTTTTCCCTTTTGATATGATTAAAAACTACACAATCAAACTTTTGTGTTTGCGGCAATATTCACATGATTAATGGAAACTTATCTTTTCTAGGGGTGTTTTTGATCTTGTGGAACTTTGAATTACAATCATTGAATCACCAGACACTATAATCTGTTGGATTCCTTTTTGTGGAGGCAATCCTCAAACCTTGCCATAAAGCTAAGGCTTATTATTGATTTTTTTTGCCAAACCTAGGCCCTATGCAAATTTCTTCACCATTTCTTCCTCAAGGCTATATATGACCCCTCCCACTCTTGCCTCCCCTAGTAGTTCAATAAATATTACTATTTATGAGAGGAGTCTTCAGCAAAAATCACATCATTTTCATTTGTCGATGCATTTCAAACGAACAAGTGTGCTTCATCGTCACGACGAGTTGAAGAACCAGATCATAGTTGCATGTTAAATAGAGAGAGCAGGTCCTCAAATGGTTAAATTTGACTAGGAAACGACTATATTTGACTGGGCAATGGCTACTACGAAAGGCTAGGTTTGACTGGGCACCAAGACCAAGAAATAAGGAGAGGAAAAATAATTATTTAATTAATTTTTATTTTTGTTTAGTTATAATTATTACCAAATGCTAGAGTATGAATTAATAATCTATTAATAGGCCTATTAATAGATTATTAATTCATACTCTAGCATTTGGTAATAATTATAACTAAACAAAAATAAAAATTAATTAAATAATTATTTTTTCCTCTCCCTATTTCTTGGTCTTGGTGCCCTAGCCTTTTGTAGTAGCCATTGTCTAGCCAAATATAGTCGTTTCCCAGTCAAATTTAATTGTTTGAGGACCTGCTCTCTCTATTTAACATGCAACTATGATCTAGTTCTTCAACTCGTCCTGACAATGAACCACATCGTTGTTTTGAAACGCGTCGAAAAATGAAATATGATGTGATTTTCGCCAAAGACTCCTCCCATAAACTTGATATGGATCACAAAAGCCTCAATTCAACAAATATTACTATTGTTATGGAGGGTGTTTTATGGCACACATATGGTGAATACATTTTATGTGAAGTTACCTTTAGAATCATGCTTTTTGACAAATATATCCATATTATTTTGATTCCTCCTTGCCCTTCTTGTGAGGGATTGGTATTTATGATGGAGGTACCTCCATGGGTCAAACTTTAAAAAAAGGAGATAAAATCCCATTTGTGGAAATTGTTACATTCTTGTGCTATTTTTACGGGTGGTTGCATAACCAACTTTATTATTTTATTATTATTGACTTATATCATGGAGTTGATTACATCAAAGAACTATTATATTGTTTTAGCTAGGTATTTTATTACTTCTCCTAAGAGAGGAGAGTGGAATCCAACAGCTCACCTCTACTTTTAGTAGAGAGTTTTTTGAGGAGGTTATAGATGTAATATTTTATTGTATTCTTTGGAGGACTAGTGGATCTAATGAAACATTTACTTTTTAATTGTAAAAGGAGTTAAGCTCAAACTTATATAAGGGTTTGTTCTCTCCATCACTTGGTATTGCTGGTATTTTGGGGATTGATGAGCTCTCCCATTGTATTTCATTTATAGGACACATCCTTGGAATACAATGGAGAATTGGAAGTATATTTTCATTTGAGGTGAGGATTTGTTGTGCATTTATAAATTATATGTTGGATTTGTATTAGGAAACACTTATCATGCATGTTGTGATTTCTTTTATAATGAACCATGCTTCATTTAGATAGAGCATTGTGATGTTTCAACCCCTCTTATTTATATTGTTGTTATGTTAGCCTACCATATAATAAAACAACATTTTTCTAGATTAACATGACCTCACTTTCATAAAAAAATTGTAAGTATGGAGCCTATATCCTTCTAAGGTAATTTTCTACTATAAAAATTAAAAAGTTAACGCTGATTTGTGGCATGCCATAACAACCTCTATTACCCTATATTATTACTCACTTTCCATCTTAGATCTATGCTTCCATTTTCTTAAGGTGTGATTATGAACTTTGTGTGGGTTTTCTACTTACATATTCCTTTCCCACACCACTCCTTTATTCCACTTTTGCTTGGAGATTCTACTTTCACTTTCATTTTCCACACCTCTTGTTTATTCCACTTTTTCTATAACCAATTGTTTTGTTTAAGCTAACTCTTCACAAATCACCTTGAGCCTCTTGGCAATACAAAATTTAGGGAATCCCCCCCTTGATTCGAAGAAGAAACAACCAAAAGTGTGAGGAATACCTATTGTAATGATAGTGGGTAACTTTCCTGAGTACAGAAAACTAGCTCCTTATTGCTTAAGACTCTAAATTATTTGAAGGTGTTTTTTTTTGTAACATGGAATATTGAAAAAATTTAGGAAAGTATGTGTCAAGTTCTTATGGATAGACCCATAGGATACTCAAGGGATTCATCTAGCCAATGGATAGATATTGCCAAGCTAAAGGGCATGAGATAATGACGTCTAAAGTATATACCTCTGCTTGGAAAATAATTATTTGTAAATAGTTTGTGGAGCTTTTTAATTAAAGATAGTCTATAGAAGAACATAATATAGTAGAGGGTATATCCCTTAAATCACCCATATATTGGGTTAGAAATCCCAGGAAAAGCATAAAGAACATGTCAAATCAATGGAAGGTTTTAGTCCCAGCATTTCCCATTATAGGAAATCATTTTTAATGAATGTTTTGCGTTGGAATCAAGTTACATTGGGAGTTCATTCAATTTTGGATGTGATAATGTAGTTATGTTACTTGTCGAGGGTTGTTGTAGCTCCTAAAACAACCCTCCTCAATTCCTCTCAATGCCTTAGGCCTAGAGGGAATTGAGGGGCCCACCTTTTCAAATGAGTTTAGAGGTCACCTGGATAAGAATATCCACCATTCCTAAGTTATGATCATCCCTACATGACTTAAGACAATGGAGATAAACTTATGAGTTTGATTGAGGCTCTTTGGATAGACCAACAACACAAAGACCACCTATAACTCTTAGCATACTAAGGAAATCCATGTTTTCAGTTTTTTGGAAAGTTTTTGGTGCTTTTATACTTTTTATATCACAACTCTAATCCTCTTACCAATGTTATAACAAATCACTAACCCTTAGTGCAACATTATAGGGTGGAACTTAGTTAAATTTTAATGTTCCTTTCCTTAAGTCTTGGTCTCTTCCAACCTTTGTATCACTGTAATAACCCTCTTTTCAACTCCATAGTGCAACATTGAGCCTCAAGGATGCCCTATAGAGTTTTCTTAACACCCCCCTCATCTCCATAGAGTTTTCTTACCCCTCTTCTTAGTGTTACCAATGTTTTTTCACCGAATTTTACCTCTCTAGACCTCCATAAAAAATCACTAATCATGTTATCATTGTTGTAGAAAAAAATAACCATCAAGGATGTGCTATAGACTCTCTTCTACCTCCTATATAGCTCCACAGTGCTTTCATAACCTTCTTCACAGTGCCATATGGTGAAATTTGCACTCAAAACTCATTTTTTCACCTATTCATGCCCCTATAGTGCAATGTTAACCATTTTTCTAGTGTTATAGTAAAAAACTAAGAATTAGTGCAACATTATATGCTCTCCCTAAGCTTCAAACCTGATTCAGTGTGTCGTGCCTCCCTTGATCCTTCCTATCACTTATGTTCCTTTCCCCAAGCCTTCCTTGTGAAAAAGGTGACCTAAATTGAGGTTCAAATTCAATTCAACAAAGGGTAATGTTTCAAGTAACTAAATCTCATGAAAAATATTTTTTTCATGGCTCATGAATCTCCAAGATAATATCCCCCCCTTGGCTTCCCAAGGTTTCACTCATAAGAGCCCTTAGGGTTTCATGCTTTAGAATCATCTCAAGACTCTCAACTTAGCTTTTGGTATTGAATATTGACCAACTTGCTATCCTCAAGAATGAATACATAAACAAGTGTTCTAATTCATAGAAGCCTAAAATTTTCTCCTAGTAGCACAAGTACGACTCTCCATGGGTAAGTACACAACCGTCTTGGCCAAAATTGTGAATATGCTACTATGATGGTTAGAGAGGACCACCATTTTAAATTCATCAATCTTATTGTCTCCTCACCATCAAAACCTGATACCATTGAAAATACATGGTTAGCCATGAAATAAAGCCCCTTAGTTCTTTGTATCTAATACAGTAGACTAATTTTCATCATGGGTGACTATTATTTTAGTGATTGTATAGGAGGTTGTGAACAAATTTCTATTAGTATGGAGACTGACTAGGTAACAAAACCCTAAAGTAGGAGTATTATATGTTGTAAATTAGTTGGGATAGTGGCACAATACTAATAGTGTCACTCCAAAATGAGAGAATAATAATGAATTACTTCTAGGATCTAGGGAAGAATTAGTCCAAACAAGCAAAGAATTGGAAGGGATGTTGAAAGCAAAGGGATTTTTTCAATATCTTCTCGAATGAGCTTACTAAAGTAAGCCTACAAAGTTTACCAAGAAGCAAATATCTCTGGAATAATTCCTATTTTCACTAAATAAATATGTGCTAGTGATCTCTTAAGACACAATGGAGTACCACAGGGTCATGGAGAGCTTGATACTTCACAAGATCAAGAAAATCACATCTGTATCGAAGAGGCAAACAAGTTGAGCTCCAATGGTTCACTTCCAAGGAAAAGTGGATCCTCATAGCTAAATTTATCAATAGATTTGGAACACACATAGTCAACAACATCTTATTGTTTTAGGAAGATGATCTGCCCCAAATGAATCAAGATCATAAATAAAAAAATGCTAGTAACAAATACAAATATAAAGAGAAATATTTGGTCGAATGAGTCCCCTGCATGTTTTCTTATAAACAATCTGAACAAGCTCAGATACCAAAAGAAAGATCGGGTAAAGAAAAAAGAAAAATAATAAGAGGAGTTATTGCACATGAAATAATGGTCTTTCCATGCCTCCATTTATATCACCACTAAAAATAATTAAAGCAACATCTTGCATGCCTCTTCAAGCAACTAACATAATTGAAATTCATACCTAATCTTATCACATAGGAAGATCTTAGTCACCTCCAAAGCCACATCAAAATTCCATGTCATCATCAAGGGCCTATTATTCAATAGAGTTGAGATGTTTACATCATATTATGAAGACGATGTAGCACATCTAGAACATTGTGAAACTCACATAAATAGCCCAATCAAAGGGGGACAACTCTAAAGCTAATTCTAACAATTATGCATATCCCCTTTTATTATATTTGTAAATTATGGGAAACTAAAGAATCGTAACTCCCTTTGAGATATTAAATAGTAGTAAAAAGGATAGTTACTAATTAAAGTATATAAATAATGTAAATCTCTATGTAAGAAGGACTTTTACTTTTGAAAACCAATTTAGGGTTCCCATTAGAGAACTATTTTATCCTTCTTTGAAATTAGTGCAGATCAGAGATTGGAAGTTGATGAGTCTGTATTTTGGCCAATAATATAGAGACTCCTAGAAATGCCATTGCTAGAATCATTACATGAAACTTGTTCATTTCATTAACTTTTAATGTATGCATGTGCTTTAGGGAATTCATATTGCTAATATTATGATCTATTATGTAGATTAGATGACTTATCTCACATACATGTTATTTCAGTTTCTATAATTTCATGTATGACTGCTTGTTATATCTAAATACTAACTATTCTTCATTTATTATAGCAATTTGAACACTTTTTATTGTCTTGGATTATAGCCACTTATTTCCTTGCTTATGTAGTTGTGTGTTATTGGCTCATTACTTCCTATTTCTACTCCATATGTTCACTACTACTAGTCTAGTGTACACCATTTCCATCTTAGTGCATTCAATAGTTTATCGTAGAACCAACATCCCCCTATTGCATCGATTTCCTATATCTCACAACATTCTTGAAAAACCAAGAATGGTTGCTAGGACATAATTTGGATGGGTCTCTTATCCCAAATGTTATGAGGTCTAATTGGGGACTGATACCATAGATCACCCCTTGACTGTTGTCTGGTCATTTTCCCATCTCAACAAGGATAGTGGATGGTTACAACATCAAGGTTTATTTTCCCTAAGCCCAACAAAGGATAATGACTCCACTTATATTTAGTCTCAAGGATGGAGAACAACAAATTAATTTGAGATAGAAGGGGAAGGTAGAGAGAAATGGAATTTTTTGATTGCAAAATTAAGAAAGGTTTATATTAGACTTAAGGATGAGGTTGACTCATTGGCTTGGGCACAAGATAATGCATTAGGAATTTATTCTTCAAGGGTTGGACACAAGGTTTTGATTTTAGGAAATGAACAAGCTAAAACCTATTGGATGTAAGAAAATATGAAAAACAAAAGCAAAAATAAAATAAAATAAAGGGTTGACTCTTAAAAAAAGTTTTGACATGAGATTTGATGTAAAAAAAGGGTAGAAGTGATCAAAGTTAATGTTTTTTGTGTAGGGTAGACGAGAAAGATATTTGTCATTTAAT
>APFE030616749.1:0-35814 GCA_000404065.3 Pinus taeda | reverse complement strand
AGAAAGATATTTGTCATTTAATGATCCGATTTCTATATGCTAGGAAACTATTAAAGAATGTAAAGAAGCTAACTAGGATATCAAATGTTTGAAATGGTATATCAATTGAACAATGTTTGAAAAAGTGGTTTGGAAGAAAGGAAATTAAAGCCTTCAATGATTTGTATTGTATAATTCTTCAAGGAATATGGCTATCTTATAATTATAGCCTATTTATTGACTTCATTAAACTAGCATTTCAAGTGTACTTGCAATCTTATGCTATATTTCAAGGTTGTAAGATAGTGTATAAGGATATAATTTTAAGACAAAATAGGGATATACTAATCAACAAGACATGTCCATGGGGATTTTTTGATGGGGCCAAAAAGAGTCCTAATGATTTTTTAAATGCTAGAGGGATATTATTCTTATCATATGAACACAACATTAAAATTAAATAAGGACTAGGTACATGTACTGACAATACATTAGAATTGTTTTGCTTAAGATGCTTCTTAAACCTAGCAAGAAAGAAGGGGGTTGAAATATTTAGTTGTTTAAATATTACTTGTTGTCAATTAAAATAGAGTTACTACTTGTTATAGCATATTTTTCCATCTCATTAGCTGAGATGCATTTGATTGGCACTCATTTGTTCCATATCCATCATTGGAAATTTCGTCCCACTCAAAACTTTGTTGGAAATCATTCTTGACAATACACTTGCATTTTTTTCTCATTCAAGGAGTGAGTATTCACCCTTTTCCTTCATAAAAGAATGAGTGTGCTAAAAAGTCAATAAAAGTATAAAAATGTGAAAATTTCATGCTCCTAAGAAGAGTTTATAGAAAGAAATTTTTGTAGCATTCTAATTCCTATCGAAAGTGGTCTCAACCATCTTGAAATGATATAAATGAGACTAAAAGGAAAGAACCTATCATTTATTATCAACAAAGCAAATAAACCTCTTCTTTCCTTCCCCTAAATTCCATATTATTGCATCTCTTTGATATATTATAATGTTTAGTAGGGATTATAATTCTCCCGAATATAGTTAAAGTATTCATTTAATAATTATTTTTCTACTACTAATTGTTTTGAGGAAGGTCTACAGTTTTGAGAAGGAGAAAAGTGGATTGGAGTAAGGACAAGTTGTTAAATTAATCTCTAACAAGTTATCCAAGATCACAAGTTCATTTAACCAACTAGTAGTTATTTTTAATTACCATAAACTATTGTAAGGAAAGAACAATATAGTTCTCTAAGATTTTGAGCTATTATGGTCATCCCTAGTCATATGATAGATACAATATATTCACAACAAAACTAGCAACTTTGTTGGGAAATAACTTCTTTTGTTATTCTTAATAAGGTTTGCCTTATTATTTTTTAAGCTTAGTTTAGATCTCCCTACTCATTTTTTAGTGTTTATTACTTGCTTTTAGTCCAATTGGTTAATTTGTATGACTTTTTTTTAGAGTATTTGAAAACAAATATTGTCATAACTAAACATACTTGCTAGTTTCCTTCTGAAACAAAGTGAATACTCACTTGATTTTCATGGTAAACGATGAGTTCTTTCTAGGAAGCATTTTTTTCTCACATTCAACCCTTTCTCTCATTTTTTCCTTCAACAACTTATCTATTCTAGCTTCTAGTTTCTATTTGTAGTTGCTTAAAGTTGAGAGAGTGCTTGGGTAGTTGAATTTTGCATCCATTATCATAAAAACTAAAAGAACCTTCTAGGTGTTTTTTTTCTTTCTTTACTCATTTTGCACATTTGAAGTTTACCTTCTATTAGTTGCATTTTCTTTTGGATTATTTATTGAATAGGGGTCTTTAGAAGTTTTCGAAAGAAAAGAGAACTGAATTTGAGTGTTTACTTTTTGCCTCATAATTTCATTTCAAAGTTGATTATGTTCTAACTAAATTCATTAAAGAATTCAACCATATTTGAATATGCCAATATTCTTAAAGGCTTACTTTTGTAAGAGTTAAAAATACCGCCAATTTCACACTCGTAACATTTGAGTAATCTACAACTACCTAAAATACACATATATCTAAATATAATCATTAAAAATAAAAGGAAATTCCCAGATGGGGTGTCAGACTGGGACATCCACCCATCACGTGACAAATTCTAGTTGTTAAGTGTTTAAGGCGGGGGAGGGCAGGGCAGCAACCCCTCCACCATGCCACAGTTAATTCACATGAGATCACATCTGTGAACCGTTCATTTCCTCCAGTCTACATTTGTTTTGACGCAATGGTGTTGCTCCTCCTCTGGATATATCCTATCGATGGAAATTCCCTCTAGTTGGATAAATTTTCTATGTGTTTTGTGCCCCTCTCCCTATTAGCATCCTCTTCGGCTTCTACTCTAGGGTGGTGGTATGTTTTCTCCGCTACAAATGTGCCCCAACTGTTGTCCACTTGCTTAACCAATCCAAGAAAATTTCCTTCTTTGACCTTCTCTGGCAGGCGCTTCTCCATTGGTTCTAGCTGGCTCCTATCTTAATTTTTGTCTGCTCCTCAGGTTCTCTGCCTTGGCCACTTGGGGGATGGTTCTAGAGTGACTGGTGTTGAATCTTCGATTTTTGCCTTCACAATTTTGGGTCTGTGGGTGGTGCTATTTTTCTTAGGGTGGTGATTCTAGGTCTAGGGTGTCATTGGTCTCTGGGCTTTGTCATTGCCTAGATCTTTCTTTCTAGGGATCTTGGTCTTAATTCACCCCTCATTGTTGTGCTTCATCTCGAGTGTTGGGTTTTTATTTCCTTTCAATTTTGTCTTGGATGCTTGCTTCTTTCTACTTGGCTCTCTCCCCTCGAGTTTTTATCTTCTCTGGCTTGGTTTGGATATTCTTAAGTGGTGAATTTAGGGTGGCATGGATCTTGGCATTGGTTGTCCTTTTCTCTCTGGTCTCCGACTGGTCTTGATTGGTTTTAAGTGGCAGGTTGTATTTTTGGGGGTGTCACCCTTCTCCAGTTCTGCAGGTCCCTTTCTAGATCCATTATGAAACCCAACCCCTGCTCCTCACACATAATTTCTCCGATGAAGCCGGAAGGTTCTACGCCCCCCATTGGGTCTCGAAGTGATGTTGTTTTTGTTCGATACGAAAGCTCCAGGCGGGGAGCGAGAGGCTTTGGTAATGGGGGTTGAGGCGCTCGCTAGTGTCGTATCTCGTTAGTTGCTTCCAGGGCGAGTTGTCACTGTCAAATGGTCCTGCAACTCAGTCGTGATGCAAGTGTGGGTGGCCATGGGAAAGGCCATATTCGTGGCTCGACAACGTGGGGCCGCTCTAACCAAGGATGTTTTGGGTTCATGGGTTGGGTGCCTTCCAGGAGGAAAGGTCCCTCCTCAGAAATTCTTGAACTACTCTAATATGTCTCTACTTGTCTAAATGCCCATGATCAAGCTCGCAGGCAGGAGCACGAGGTTGTCATGGCTAAATTCGAGTAGCTCCAGTACTTTCAGTGCCATGTTTGTGAGAGGGTGGTCATGGTCTGGCGCAACCAAAATTTTCTAACTAAAAAGGTTGAAAAACTCAAAACTTGGCTCATTCACTTTGAGCACCATGTCAACTACATGTATCACCACCCACCCCCCTTGGTACTCGGTCGGACAACTCTGCTTCAATTACATCTGACAACTAATTATGTTCACTAGTGTGTTTCTTGTTCTGTTAGTTTTCTGAAATGATAGGCCTCTCAGGCTATGGACTTCTTAGTTGGAAATTCTGCTTTTTGTATGTTATATGGTCATTGCATTGATCAATAAACTTGGCCAGGGTGAGACCACATGCATTTTTTTATCTGTGTATATACTTTCTGATTAATAAAAAATTCGACTTACAAAAAAAATTAAAATAAAAGGAAATAAAAATCCCAAGGGTAAAAATATAACCGAAGAGATAAGCATTAAAAATAAGGGGAAAAACAAAAACATGAAAACCAAAGAACCATGGAGGAAAATTAAGAAGAATATCTAAAGGAGAGAGAAGGGATCCAATTTCCACTGATTTTCTAGTCACCATCCTTGTAAATATTGTTGGTTGCACGTTTATTTATCTTGATGGCTTCCATGAACTTTTTATGATGATAATGGGAAATCTTAGCTAGGACACAAGCATCTCTTATACATATGTGATGCTTAGTATTCACAAAATGTTCAACAAGAGTTGAATATCTAGAGCAATTATACTTGATGTCTACAACATGATCTTCAATTCTAGGCTTGACGGAATAACTTTTCTCACCTATATAAGGATTCTCGAAGGAACATGGAATCATGTAAACCTCTTTAGAGTTAGAGCAGTCAATTTGGTCTTTAACTCACTTGAGGAAATACCAAATGATGGTAAGCAGCTTAAAGGTCACAAATATATTATTTTTCTTAAGAATCTGAGCCAACTTGTTTGTGGTTCCTTGAATAAAAGGAAGATGGACAATGGCAATGGGATTGTTGGAATCAATTTTAGCTTTAGTTCTAGGTCTTTTAGCCACTTTTTCTACCTTTTGAAAGGATTTTAGGCCATTATTCATTTGATAACCATTGATTATGAAGACCTATAAAATATGATCTTTCTCATCATTAATATGGAGATAATTATAAATCTTAAGGGCTCTAGTAGAAAGGGTATTCAAAACCCCAAATTTATGGGTTGGATGATGATGGGAATTATCATGGAGATTTTGCTCAGTGTGATTCTTCTTGTGGAAAACTTAATGGGAGATGGAACCATCTTCCTTCTTGGTGATGAGAACATCAAGAAAGGGAATTTTGCCATCAACCTCAATCTCCATAATGAGTTTTATAAATTTAGATTAGTTATTAAGATGTTTCTTATAGATTTCAAGCTTTTCCTGACCATGGGGCCAAATGATAAAGGCATCACCAACATACCTTTTCCAAAGCTTAGGATGGAAAGGAGTAGAAGCAAGATCTTTAGTCTCAAAATCCTCCACGAAACTATTTTCCACAATAGGGGAGAGAGGGGACCCTATAGTCACTCCACGGGTTTACTCATAGATATCTTCCTGAAATATGAAGAAAGTAGATTTTAAGCAAATGATGACTAATTTGGTTGTATTAGTGTCAGTGATGTTATTAATGACGTCAATAGAATATTTAATAGGGATCTTAGTAAAAAGAGAAATGACATCGAAATTGAACAAAATATCATTGGGTTCAAGATTAAAACCTTTAATTTCATTGATGAAAGAGGATGAGTCCTTAACAAAAGAGTCAATATTACCAATGAGAGGCTTAAGCTTAAGGGATAAATCGTTATCTAGGCTACATAGGCCCACCAATTATGTTCATCATCAGGACATTTCATCTATATTTCCCTGATGATAAACCACATTAGATGGTTTGAAATGCATCAACCATTATTTTAATTATGTGGTGGATCTGGAAGACAATTATCTAAATCATTTTTGGGAAATTTATACTATTAACAAATTTGGACAGGGAGGAAATAAGCCTAAGTTCCCTTGTAATATTTGTTAGGGATATTTCCTTACTTATCAGTGCCCTACCATTTTAGAGGCCCAAAGAATGTGGTCCCTGACTAAAGAACTTTTTGTTCCTAAACCACCTTTGGTTTCTCACCAATCTACTCAACCATTGGTTGATGAAGTGGTCCAATTGATGTAATATGTGGTTGATCCCAATCTTATTTTGGAGAGTGATGAGTCTACTAAAGTGGTCATGCCAATGAAATACTTAACCGATCTCACTCCTCTTCTTGGTGATGATGTGTCTATTGACCATGTCTTCTATATTAGTAGTTCATAACCTTTTGAACAAGGGTACATTCCACACACTTCAAGAATGATACCTCCAAGTTCTAGGATAGTTTCCTTTGATTGAAATAATCTTTTTGAGCCTCACTTTATTTATTTTTCATATTTCCAAATAAGGGTTGAAGTTTATTCAATAAACACTTACCAATGTATAGTAAATGAAGGAGTCTCTACAAGCATTTTATCATCCTTGGCTTGACAATCTTTGGGTTCTCCCAATCTTGTGTCAACTACCAATCAATTGATGCCATTTGATAGAAGACCTAGTAAATATTTGGGAATTATTCCTTAGTTTCCTATCATGTTAGGTGGGATATTGTCCTAGCCGGCGTGATAGTGGTGAATGGTCCATTGGACTTCAATATGCTCCTTGGGCATGATTATGTATATGTTATAGATGTCGTGGTGTCTACTCCCTTTAGGTGATTCATTTCCTTAAAATGGAAGCATTGTCATTATTGATAATCACCATCCTAATTTTATTTTATCCTAGCCCACCCATTTATATGTTCCTACTATTCGAATAGGCTCTACCTCATCATGAGTGAATTATGTGGTATCATATCCTCAATGTTTAGTTTTCTCTAAGAAGGAGCTTTTACCCTCATGTTTGACTCCTCCTGGAATGGTCCCAAAAATTTATTAGGAAATTTATCCCATGGGGGCATGAGAGCCTTTGCTTCACCCTATTTTCCTAAGTTATTTTGATTTTCCTCTTGAGTCTTATATTATTTTTTATAGATCCTAAAACAATGATATTTTTCAATCTTTACAATAGTAGACCCTCCCAATGTGGTCAAAATATCCATCATCATGGAATATGATTAGTTCATTGTTATAGGCCATCAATCCTCCCAATTCACATGATTTCTTGGATGTTGAATTGCCTTTGGATGAGGTTTTCCTTGAATCCATGACTACAATTGATAGACAATGAGAATATATGCATCAATGATCATTATTTATTCCCACACTAGAGGCTCTAGAGGTTGACTAAAAAAGAAATCCTTAGTCTGAACCTAGTAATGGGCTCTACTTAAAGAAGTATTATGCATAAGCTGCAAGGTTGTGCATTAATTTATACCATATTATACTTTTAAGGTTTATCATTTTTAGGCTTTGTATTCCTTAGATTGGGTTTTTATTGCAAGCTCATATATTGTATTTGTTAACTTATATTCTAGTGTTATTGATCACACTTAGAAGACTTTGGATACATTTTCTTTGATATTTCCCATTTGATCCAATATAACAAGTAAGAACCTTGAAACTAGAATGATATGTCAGGTTTTCCACCTTGCATTGTGCATGACCAATTTTTGTTTCCATTTTGACCTTCGGATTGACTCCAACAAGTTGCAACATGAAGCCTTCTTGTTGTTTGAAAAGTGTTGTAAATTATCTTATAGAGCCTACCGTTCATGGGTGGCCTAGTTAGATCCTATCTTTTTTTCCATTTTTCGACCCATGCTAAAATTTTTCATAGGCTTGAAAATCCTTGTAGTCCTACCATGATTTTGCATCAAAGCTACATAAATTCCTCTCAATCGTTTTTTGGCCATCAGGACTCCCACATGTTTACATTCCAAGTTACGTCACTACATTGCATATTGTTTCTTGCAACCTTGAACTAATGTTTGTTTTAGTTTTCCATTTTTTCTCATTTTCCTCACCTTATCTTTGGCCATTTTCCTTTGCATTTATTGCCTCTATAACATGGAACCTCATATCCTTGGAGAAATCACCCCTATGAGTGTCCATATTTGGCATGTCCTTGCATATTGCATAGATATATTCCATGTACTTTGTTGGGTATCTTTTTTTTACGCCTATAATACCCTATAGTGTCTATTTTTTACCAACTTTACCTCCAAATGTACTCACCACTTGCCTACCTTCTTCAAGAACATAACTTTTAGCATCCTTGTGTATCTATGAAGTAATTTATATTTAGAGCATGGTTTTTAAGATTTCTTGTTAGTAGGAATGAAACTATTGATTCTTTGTATACTCTAATTATTTGGATTGACTCAAATAGATTTTTATACCATGTTCCTACTCATCTGGTACCAATGCTGCTCATCTGGTACTTGTGTTCCTGCTTACCTGGTATCCATGCACATGTGTTCAACCAGTCCCTGTGTGCCTGCATTCATCCAGTACTTGTGCTCGTCTGGTACCCACATACCTGTGTTCGTCCGATACTTGTTTTCATCTGGCACCGATATCATCTATCCAGTACTGACCCTGTTCATGTGGTATCTACATTCATCCTACACTAACTGTGTTCATCCGGTACCTGACCCGACTCTTCATCTTTGACAATTCAAGTGAGTTTCCTTTGATGAGACTGAAGGAACTAATGGTCAAATGCCTTACCTTTTTATGGCAAATCGAGATATGCCTCATCACTCATGCACTGCGTGTCATGAGGATGAAGCCAAATATGTAAAGGAAAGTGAAATGTTATATTTTTATGATGAATTGATGATATATTTTAAGCATTGTATGTAATGGCCATTCATCTATAAGAGAAGGCTTGTAGATGATAAGTGTTGGTTAGGCAAAGAGTTGCAGTTAATTTGGCTCGTAGATGATAGGTGTTAGTTAGACAAAGAGTTGCAGTTAATTTACAGAGACAGTAAGAGAAATATAGAGACAAAGATACAAAGGTGTAAAAATTACTGTTATGTTGGAGATTTGATTTTGTAATCCTTTCTTTTGAAATCAATGGTATAAGAAAAAATTGATGAATTTGATGTGTTAGTAGATTCTTTAGTTCTGTAAGTTCTTTCAGCTTTCCTTGGTAGCTCAGTAAGGGCCCATCGAAGTCATCAAGGCAAGTTTTTATTACAGTTATTGTGAATTTAGTTTGGTTTATGTGTGAAGAGTGACTTACTATTATAATTCAGTTTCAAAGTATTTGATATGATTCCAGTTCTAATTCTATGCAAGTAATTTGTTTAAGAGTGTGTGATATAAATCTGGAGATGTTAGTTTCTGAGTGATAATTCATTGGTTGTGTGAATGCAAACTTTATTTCTTAGACTACATGTTTAATTGTTGGTTTCTATTTTGAAGAAAAGAAGAGTTAAGATAAGATATCTCACCATTCACCTACATGTGTTATTAAGTGAAGACTCTTGCCATACCTAACATTTCTTGTATAAGAATGTATATATTTCTTCACAACTAGTTAAATTAGGAATGATTGCCTTGCTTGATTGTAGTGAGTTGATTTTAATCAGTTGAAATAGGAAAATAGAGTTGAATCCATCTTTTTATTTCACGAGCCTATAAATGGAAAGACTTGTTACCTAAGAAAGAACCTTTAGATTACATGCTTTTTAATATTTTATTTAAGAGTTCTTCTTTCTAATCTTTAATTTGTGTGAGGAAGTTAGATTGAAATTTGTAAAATGGAGTATTGGTTTTGAATACTTCTTATCTAGGATATACTCATCAAGTATAGGAACTTATCTGTTATCGGCACATATAGTGTCTCAACTCTACTGATTACGAATCCCTGGTTGATAATTTAATTTGTGGCGATATATCACTTATATAATTGCCCCAACATTTTTGGCGTTGTTGTCGGGGAGCTGTAAATAGTAATAGGTAATGATTTGTTTTTTTTGGTTTTTGAGTGATATTGAGGACTACCTAAGGGCAGAGAGAAGACTGTAAGATGCGAGTGAAGAGTCACACATCCACTATGGTGGGGTTGCTCCAAATTTAATTTGTCCTCTCTTTTGCCAAGTAACTAAAATTTGATGCTTTCATTTCATGAGAATAATTATAAATAGGAAATGTAGGTTTGTTTCATAAAAAATCGTAGAAAACCTATATGGTCCCAAAATTGTTAATCCAACTAATCCTGCTAATCGCTATGCGAGGAAAACTCTAAAGAAGAAAATTATGAAGGCAGTAGCAGAGGAGACATCAGTAAAGAAGCTTGGATCAGAAACAAAGACAGTGGTAGAGGAAGTTCAAAATATAGGGGAGATAGTACCTTGGAACATTCCAGATAACTCATTGTCTAAACCATCATCTTCTAAAGGAGAGACATCTTACTTCCACAAATTCAAAATTGTGGGCAAAAAGAATGGAAGGAGAAGGGTGAAGAGTAGACAATCTAGAAAATAATGAACCCAACAATGACCCAGAAACATTTGGATTTCCAATTCTTGACATTAATAGGAATGTCACCATGAAGAACATTCCTTTGTCATAATTACCTCACTTCAACAGTATGTCATCCGAAGATCCTGATTCATTTCTATTCGAATTTGATATATTGTGTGGAAGTTATAATTTTACATATAATGCTCAAAAGTTAAAACTTTTTCCAACCACCTTAAAAAACTCAGCATTGATATGGTTCATGAGCTTATGGCAACACGCTATTACATCTTGGGATGATATGAAAGCAACCTTTCTTCAGATATACTAGGATTATTGTAGGCTTATGGATGCCAACAATGAAATATTTAAAATTTAGCAGACCAAAGAAGAAATCCTAGAAGACTACTTAGAAAGGTTCCTTTACAACTACGAAAAAACCAAGCAAGTTGCTCTAGACTTAGACAGAGTTAGAACCATTTTTCTAAAAGGAGTACGGGATCACTGCATGGAAGTACTTAATCTCATGAGCTTTGGTGATGTTTATCAAAAATCATTTGCTGAAATTGTTGAACACTGCAAGAAGTGCTCCCGTAGTCAAGATAAATTTGGGAAAAGCTCAAGAGAACTTACAAATCGAGTTGGAAAACCCACTACAAGTGGTGTAACCATAATATAATTGGGAAATCTATTGGAAAATATGAAAATTGATATCCTTAGTATAATTAGTAACTAGTTAGATACCCTCAATAGTAAGAGGAAGCAAGAAGATGAGAACATTGCTTTAGTTATCTTTTGTCCTAACTGTAGGAATAAACATCCTGAAAAAGAATGCCCTTTTAATGTCATAGAGGTTTGTGGAATTTTCATGGATAAACACCCAACTAATGAATTCCCTTCATTACCTGGGTTGAAAGCCATCTATAAAGGGTAAATAGAACCACAAGATCCACCTTACCCCCCTAGGAGACCATGGAGGCAACAGAACCCCTCCATGTTCTAGGACCCTTCCATGCAGTTTGCACAACCACAATCCCCTCAAATGCCTTACTCCCAATGGGGGCCTCAACCATCACAAGGACATTCTTGGAAAAAAGGCTGGAGGCGGACTCCCTATGGGAATGTTCCTCCACAACCATACCAGACAACTTCTTATCCAATCTACACACAATATCCTCAAAATATTTCTTAGTTATTGCCAGGGCTTAACCCACCCCTATTACCTTCATTTCCTCAACAACAACTGCCTATGAACTCAAGTTCACAACAACCTGCTATGCCCATGAATCCAAGTCAACAATAACTGCCTATGAATTCAAGTCGATAAAAAATTGCTCTGCCCATGCATCTGAATCAACAACAAATGCCACCAAATCTAAATCCTCCTCGAACTACTCATTTACTTGAACATCCCATTCCAAATATTAATAATAGGTCAGCTCAACCTGTACAGAACATGGAGCTGCAAAACTTCCCACCTACATTATCACTTCAGTTCCAATCAGGGGAATCTGACTAAGATCCGTGAAGGTCTTAAATAAAACAGAACCTACAGTGATCATTCAAGAAGAAAAACCAATAAAATCACCTCTTGAATACAAGGACATATGTAGCCAAGAGGAATATTCTCCTCCTAATGAAGAGGAAAACCCTCCCTCAGCACCAACCAATTCTACCATACAACCTAAAAAATCTTAGGAGGTTACTTAACCACCCTATCTAGAGAGATTGCTTGTCAAAAAGCCTGAGGTCCTGCTACGATATGATTTAGAGGCTGAATTGCTAAATATTTGTGTAAAGATACCCTTGCTTCAAGCTATCAAATATATTCCTATCTATGCCAATATTGTAAGGGGTATTTGCATTAAAAATCCAGGAACAAAAAGGAAGGACCCCCCTATTATAAAAGTAGTTGGCTAGTTGTCAAAAACCATGTTAGAGATGCCTTCTCAACACACTAATCCTGGGAATCCATTAGTGACCATACATATTAATGGTATATCTTTACCAAACACTCTTGTTGACCTAGGTGCAATAATAAATGTCATGACTATGTATATTATGAAAAATTTGCAGTTAGAAGGCTTGAGGCCAACCCAAACACTATGGGAGTTAGTAGACAAATCCATCCTTAAACCTGTAAGAAGATTGGATGACATAATAACCATACTAGCTTCCTGGGAATATCATGTATACTTTTTTGTGATCCATCAAAAATCCTCCAAACCTAGACATCCAGTAGTATTAGGCCGACCTTGGCTAGCCACTGTTGATGCCTTTATTGGATGCATGATTGGAGAGATGACAATTTCCGACGAATGTCAAAGCCCAAAAATTACCTTATTTCCTCCTGCCCAACCTGCTACAGAAATCCCCTTATGTATAGAGAACCCATATGGAGAGGAGGAATGTACTAAACCATTGTTAACAATTAAACAGTCTAAAGGTCTTCAAGAACAAACCGAAGATCAAGTTTTGTACTTCTTCTTAACCACAACCGGATGTATTGGTTTTCCACAATCTTTTCAAGAATATGAGCACATTTTTAGTTCTAAATTTTAGGAAGCATGTCATCCCTCTACCTCCACATTGTTTACCATAACAACAATAGGTGAAGGTAAAGAGTCCTCTATCCATGTTGTGAAATTAACCCTAGTAAGTGTCTATATGTTAATGTTGGCCTAGAAGTAGAGAAACAAGAACACTTGATTCAAATGATTAAAGAACAATGTGGTGCTTTTGCATGGGATTATTCGGATATCAAAGGGATCCACCCTGACACCTGCATGAATCAGATCTATAAAAATGATGAAATTAGACCAGTGAGGTAGCCTCAAAGAAGGATGAACCCAACCCTAAAAGATATAGTAAAAGAATAACTTCAAAAGCTCTTAAATGCTAACTTCATTTACCCTATTTCTGATAGTAAGTGGGTATCACCACTAGTCATTGTATCTAAGAAAAATGGTAAATGGAGGATTTGTGTGGATTTTAGGGAACTAAATAAGGATACGTTTAGAGACTGCTTTCCCTTGCCTTTCATTGATCAAGTATTAGAAAGTTTATCCGGGAAGAAGTACTTCTCATTCTTGGATGGATTTAGTGGTTATAATCATATCCAAATTGCAATTGAAGACCAAGAAAAGACTACATTTACTTGTCCATGGGGTACTTATGCCTACAAAGGTGCTTCCTTTTGCGTTATGCAATGCCCCTACCACCTTTCCAAGGGATATCCTTGTTATTTTTTTCGATCTAACCCAAGACTGTGTGGAAGTCTATATGGATGAATTCACATTATATGGGGAAGATTTCTAACAAGATTTAGACAAAATAGAGAAAGTTTTAATCAAATGTCAAGATACCAATCTTTCCCTTAGCAATGAAAAATCTAGAATGATGCTTACATAGGGTGTTGTGTTAGGCCATCATATTTCTGGGACTGGAATAAGAGTAGACACTGCTAAGATCAAAATAATTTCCCAAATCAAAAGTCCCAACTCTTAAAAATAAGTTAGAAGCTTTCTAGGACATGTCGGATATTATAGAAGATTTATTCAAAATTTTACAACAACAACCACCCATATGTTCAAACTTTTAAGGAAAGATGTGGAATTCTAGTGGGATTCCCAGTGTGGAATTGCCCTTGAAACTCTTAAACAAAAATTGTCAACAACTCTAGTTCTAAGAGGACCAAATTGGGCCCTCCCTTTTCACATCTGTACTGATGCCTCAGACACAGATTTGGGCAGTGTTTTGGGCCAAAGAGAGAATCAAATTCCCCATGCCATCTATTTTGTTAGCAAAAATATCTCTCCTACAAAACTAAAATACACGATCACTGAAAATAATTATTATCAGTAGTTCATGCCATTAATAAATTTAGACATTATATAACCGTGTATGAAGTTTTTGTACATACATACCATTCAACTATTATATTTTTAATGAATAAACCTATCGACAAAGCCCGTGTTACTAGATGGTTGTTAATACACAAATAATTTAATATTACTATCATTAATAGACCAGGAAAAGATAATATTGTCACTGATTTTCTGTCTAGAATTATCCACATAGGTGACGGTGCATCAGTTAATGATGATTTTCTGGATGAGAATTTATTTGTTGTTTCTACTTATACTCCTTGGTATGCATATGTAGCTAATTACCTAGTTACAGGAAAGTTTCCACAAAATTTGTCTTCAAGGGAAAAACAAAGAATCATACAACTTAGTGCTAATTATATGTGGCATGAGGATTGTTTATACCCTACTAGACTAGATCTGGTGATCAGAAGATGTGTACGAGAAGATGGAATGCAAGACATTCTAAAAGCTTTCCATAATGAGCCATGTGGTGGACATTTCGCTGACAAAAGAACTGCATATAAAGTGTTACAATCTGGGTATTATTGGGCCACCATTTTTAAGGATGCAAAGAAATATGTGGCTAGTTGTGATGATTGTCAAAGGATGGGGAACCTATCCCAGCAAATGAAATGCCTCTTCAAGCACAGGTAGTCACCAAACCTTTTGATAAATGGGCATTAGTTTTCGTAGGACCAATTTCTCCTATGTCCAAAAAGAAGAAATATATTCTGGTATTACAAATTATGGAACCAAATGGTTAGAGGCTAAACACTATATTTTACTAATGAATCATGAGTTGTTGAATTTTTATTTGAAGAGATATTTACCCGTTTTGGTGTACCAAGGGAAATAGTAATTTATCAAGGCACTCAATTCACTTCCAAATTGGTCAAAGCTATTACAAAGAAGTATAAAACCAGACACCAGAAATCTTCACCTTACCACCCCCAAGCGAATGTATAGGTAGAGTCTACTAATAAAGTAATCGAGGCCATTCTCACCAAGACAATATAGCTGCATCATAAAGACTAGGTTGATAGGTTACTAGAAGCTTTATGGGCCAATAGGAAAACTTGGAGAAACATAACAAGACATTCTCCTTATGAGTTGATTTAAGGGAAACAAGTATTGCTTCCTATAGAATTCCAAGTTAAAATATTCAGAACTGCCATGCAACTAGGAATGGATTTAGATGAGACACATAAATAAAGGCTAATGGAATTGAATGCCTTGGATGAGATTAGATAAGGTTCTCTTCAAAGGACGATGCTTGTTCAGGATCAAAGAACCAAATGACATGATAAGTTTATTAATAAAGAAACGTTTTCAACTAGGTGACTGTCTTTGTTGTATGATAGCAGGTTTAAGGATTTCAAAGGAAAATTGACAACACTGTGGCTTGGACCTTATGAGGTAGATACATTCTATGACAATGGTTCGGTCAAGATAAAAACTATCGATGCAGATCAAAATTCCTTTGTCGTGAATGGAAATTGATTGAAAGTTGATCATAAGCCACTATCTAAAGAGGATTTTACCAAACATGTTCTTCAAAATTCTGAAATGCAGTTGGTTACAAAGGGGAGTTCTTCTCTTCCTGATCCACCACTGTAAGTTTTGTTGTATAATTTAATTTAAATTTGTACATATATGTATATAGGTGTGATGATTGGATAATGATTTTGGTATTACTAACTGTCTTTACTTCCCTGTAGATAGACGATAAAGAAGGACATTTACCAGGTGTAAGTTTATTCCTTTAACCAACCCTAGTAAATTATTTATGGAAAATGAACCTATGGAGTTTTATTTAACTTTTTCAGACTCCTTAAAATTGAAAACACCGATGAGCAGGAACTAGCCCAAGCTCGAGGAAAATCCACGGGTAAGTGAAATGGAGTTTTCTTTAATTTTTTCAGACTCCTTGAAATTGAAAACACTGATGAGCACAAACTAGTACGATCTTGAGAAAAATTCACAGGTAAGTGAAATGGAGTTTTCTTTAAGTTTTTCAAACTCCTTAAAATTGAAAACACTAGCAAGCACAAACTAGCCTGGGCTTGAGAAAAATCCACGGGTAAGTGAAATCGATTTTTATTTAAGTTTTTTAGACTCCTAAAATTGAAAATACCAGCTAACATTAACTGATCTGGGCTCAGGAAAAATACACAGAATAGTAGTAGTTAGGTTTGTTTGCCAATAAAATTGAAGTGGCCATAGAAGTAGTGGTTAGCTTGGTTTAAAAAAGAGGAGGTTGTCTAGCTACATAATGCCTTCTTGTTACCGATCTTGGAGCTTGATCATTGAATTCTTTGGCCTCATTTTCTAACACTTCCACTACAATTTCAAAGTTCCTCTATCAATGTGTTGTTTGCATTTTTTTCCATTGTAATCCTTCCAACAGAACAAATTCACATGTAGCATCAGTAATCACTAGCACCTACTCCAGCTTGACCCTTAGAACATATTGAATGTAGTCTCATGCGTTCATTCGGTATTGGAAAACAATCTCCTGTATTCATCTAATACTAAAAAAAAATCTCGTGTTGATCCAGTAATGGAGGTATGAGGTTAGTATTTTATTTTCTTCTATTAAGATTCATATTAATCATGTGATGAATATATAATTACCCTCATAAACCTTTAGTACTATCAGTTGTTAAGCCCCTAACCTAAATCCTAAAGTACTGACCTTTATTCCCCTATTTTTCTAAAAAAAAAAAAATCATTTTTATGATATGATCAAATGGGATAATCACAAGTTTGATTGGACGGATGCCAATCATAATTTGAGCAAATTAATTATACGTTGAATATCTCATGATAGAGCTTCTACCTCCATGGGTTGTTTAAACAATGATTTTTCCACTACTCCATAACCATAAACTAAATAATTACGATGAATGATTACCG
Organism: Pinus taeda; assembly: GCA_000404065.3. Classification (NCBI taxonomy): domain Eukaryota; kingdom Viridiplantae; phylum Streptophyta; class Pinopsida; order Pinales; family Pinaceae; genus Pinus; species Pinus taeda. The sequence continues at coordinate 19,115 of APFE030616749.1, read as the reverse complement.
GAACCATGACATTACTATCCCGTAGCGATGTACTGGTCTAATCAACCACATTTTCTCCATTGTGGATAACTTGCATTTGAATGAAATTTAACATCATTAACAGAGATGGTCTTCTAAATAAGTTAAGCATGTGACTTATCGTCATTGTCCTGAATGCGCTCACCTTGTAATTATGGCAACCATTTAACTGTTACCATCTCCTTTCAAATTATAAATTCTCTTCTGGATCACTTCACCATCTAGATGAGCACCATTTCTCTCTTGCATACAATTTGGACTTCATTTCACTCATCCTCACAGATTCATCCAGGGATAGCTCTGTCGCATTGTTTCCATAACCCAATTTCCAATACTCCGTCATTTTCAGTACTCAACCCTTTTCGAGATTTATCCCTAGAAATTATCCATGACCTATTATTAAAGCTGACATGGGGGTAGATCGAAACGAACCAATGTTCCAGTTTTACCGAGAAACGAAGGAGTATCAGACGTGCAAAGAAAAATTAAAGCAAACTGGTTGGATTTCGTTTCTGAAAAAGTTTAAAGGATACCATGAGGGTGTTTCTCATGCCTTCACTCAAAGTTATCATGGCAAATATGTTTAGCTGGGAGGTATGCAATTAGAGATCACAGAAGATACTATATAGGAAGCTACATGATTTCCAGTTGTAGGGGAGAAATACTTCAAGGGTGTAAATATTAACAAGGAGCTCTACCGAAATTTATTAGAACCTAGACATTTGAACCTTGATTGGTCTAAGGGTATTCCTAAGTACCAAATCAAAGAAGAATATAGGCCGATGATTAATAGCTTATAGATATTCTTAAAATGTGAAGGAAGGTATGCAGTCACTTTTCTCTATCATTTAAGACTTTTGTTACATTTTGAAGAAGCACGCCAGATAAACTTCCCGTACTTCCTTTGGATGAGTTTAAACAAGATGGTAAGAGGAGTTAAATCAATTTCCAAAAAGGTTGAGACTATCATTTATCATCATGGATTGATAAAAAATTTAGTTTCTCAAGAGATAAGGAAGTAGGGTAGCATTTGGAAATCATTACTCACACAACATTTTGCTCCAGAAAGAAGTTCCAAATCCATAGAAGAAAACAAGCCAGTGGATAGTAATAAGGATCTAGACAACAGACAAGAGAGTAGTAAGAAGAAACAAAAGAAGTCAAAATCCAAAGAAGGAATTGTTGGCACTACTTCACCAAAATCCATGAATCAGTTAGACAAGGGTAAAACGATAGAGGAGGAGGAATCTCATGCACCAACAAGGTGATCATTAAAAGGTAAAAACCCTTCTCTAGATTCACGCACTCAGAGTAAAATCTCAACTATGAGAAGAATAAGAGGAAGCAATTTGACAGTGATGGAGGAGAACTCATAGGCACTATTTTAGAGGTAGTTGTTGAGTTACCTCAGGAGGACACTCCTGAGATGAGGGTTAAAAATATGAAAAAGCCCAGAACAAGTGAAAAGGGTGACAGAGCACAAACTTCTGAAAAAGGTGACATATCAAAAACTTCTGAAAGAAAGGAGAAACATGCATTGAAGGGAGAGATCTCGGAGTCCATGTCACAAACAAAAAGGAAGAAGAGAAGATTGTTTCAAGACAATATCCTCACTCCTGACAACAAATTTGGTGATTCATCAGCACCTACACGATGAACTACCAGGAGCATGGCACATCAGGTAATGGCTAATCATACCCCTTCTCTTTGAGAAAATCCGATAGATATCTCTGCTTCACGTGAAAAGGAACATGCATAGGTTTAAACGCTTAGTGAAACAAAGGAATTATTTACAAAAATCTTGAAAGAATTAAGAAAATAAGTTGAGGCTAGTGAAAAAGAAGTCGAGGCTAGTAAGAAAACCACTAAGTATGCAACAATTAAATCTGCTAGTTTTTTAACTAGCGATCATATGACAATTGAGAGACTTCATATGGGAAATGAAAAACTAAAGGAAAAAGCGAAAGAGTATAAGTTTTTGGACAGGTACATTAAGAAAGAGAATGAGAAATTAAAGGAGAATATGTAGAGGTTGCAAGATGATGAGGTCTCCACCAAGCTTAAGAAGTTTCTTCGCCTCATACACTATACCAAGTTTATTAAAAGGGAACTTAAAGGAGAGGCTTCAGGTGTGAATATCTTAGATCCAAACAACTGATGTTCAGGCAAGTTGTAAGAAGACTCCATTTTTTAAATATCGAGGAATGGTTCAACATGTTTTGCATGAGGACATGCAATGACTTAGGCATAGGGGAATGTTGGCTCTCCTTTTGTATGCCTATAATACCCTATATTGTCCTCTATTTTTTACAAAATTTACCTTGAAACCTACTCACCACTTGCCTACCTTCTTCAAGAACATAAATTTTAGCATCCTTGTGTATCTATGAGGTAATTTATATTTAGAGCATGATTTTTGTTATTTCTTGTTAGTAGGAATGAAATAATTGATTCTTTGTATACTCTTATTATTTGGATTGACTCAAATAGATTTTTACACCCTGTTCATGCTCATCTGATACCAACGTTGCTCATCTGCTCCCTGTGTTCCTTCTTATCCGATACTCGTGCACTTGCATTCATCTAGTACTCGTGCGCCTGTGTCCATCCAATACATGTTCTCATCCGGTACCTGTGTACCTATTTTCATCTGGTACTTGTGTTCATTTGGCACTGATATCATCTATCCGGTACTGACCCTATTCATCCAGTACCTACGTTCATCCTTCACTTACTATGTTCATCCAGTACGAGACTCGATTCTTCATCTTTGATGGTTCGAGTGAGATGCCTTCGATGAGACCGAGGGAACTAATGGTCAAATTCCTTACCTTTTTATGACAAATCAAGATACGCTTCATCACTCATGCACTGTGTGTCATGAGGATGAAGCCAAATATGTAAAGGAAAGCAAAATGCAATATTTTTATGATGATTTGATTATATATTTTAAGCATTGTATGTAACAACCATTCCTATATAAGAGAAGGCTTGTAGATGATAGGTGTTACTTAGACAAAGAGTTGTAGTTAACTTACAGAGACATTAAGAGAAACAGAGAGTCAGATATACATACGTGTAAACATTATTGTTATGCTGGAGATTTGATTTTATAATCCTTTCTTTTGAAATCAATGATATAAGAAGCAATTGATGAATTTGATGTGTTAGTAGATTCTTTAGTTCTATAAGTTCTTTAAGCTTTCCTTGGTAGCTGGGCAAGGGCCCATCGAAGCCATCAAGGCAAGTTTTTATTACAACTATTGTGAATTTAGTTTGGTTTATGTGTGAAGAGTGACTTAGTGTTATAATTGAGTTTCAAAGTATTTGATATGATTCCAGTTTTGATTCTATGCAAGTAATTCATTTAAGAGTGTGTGATATAAATCTAGAGATGTTAGTTTTTGAGTGATAATTCATGGGTTGTGTGAATGCAAACTTTTTTTCTCAGGTTGCATGTTTAATTGTTGGTTTCTATTTTGAAGAAGAGGAAGAGTTAAGATAATAGATATCACCATTCACCTGCATGTTTTTAAGTGAAGACTTTTGTCATACCTAACATTTCATGTATAAGAATTTATTGCTTTCACCAGAACTAGTTAAATTATGAATGATTGCTTTGCTTGGTTGCAGTGATTTGATTTTAATCAGTTGCTATATGAAAATAGAGTTGAATCCATCTTTTTATTTCATGAGCCTGTAAATGGACATACTTGTTATCTGAGAAAGAACCTTTAGATTACATGCTTGTTAAGATTTTATTTATGAGTTTTTCTTTCTAATCTTTAATTTGTGTGAGGAAGTTAGATTGAAATCTGTAAAATGGTGGAGTATTGGTTTTGAATGCTTTTCATCTAGGATATACTCATTAGACATAGGAACTTATCTATTATCGACACATATAGTGTATCATCTCTACTGATTACGATTCCCTGGTTGATAATTTAATTTAGGAAATATATCACTCATATAATTGCCCCAACATACTCAAAACTCATTTCCTTTCCCCATGACACTCATTTCTTGCATAGCAATATAGAATTCTTTTATTATTTTTTGGGCTTTAATAACACAAAAAAGCCAAAAAAACTGAATATGGTAAGAAAGAAAGAGGGAGGAGATAACAAAGATATATATTTTGTTGGAAACTATTATGACTTATGTTGTCCTTGCACAAAAAACCAAGTTTTGAATCATACACTAAACAAGTTGGGTTTCAATATGGCCTTCAAAAGCCAATCCTTGATTTGTTGAGTCTATCACTCCTATAGTTGGTTACTCTTCGACATACCACAAAGATTCTTTCAGTTCCTCCTATGTCATATAATTATATCATTATTACAATTTACATCAAATTTTTCCCAAGTTTCCATTGTATGATTCTTATGTTCAAGGGAAGTTATAGCTTGTGTAAACCATTCCTTAGTTTTTCCCGACCATTCATGGAATCCTTCCTAGTTGTCAAATTGTTGTAGTATAATCAATATAATGTTATTTACTCATGCACATTTGGAAGGTCTCCATTTACTTCTCATTGGCATGTCATCTCTCATTAACTATGGAAAATTTCTTTGAGAGTTTGATTTAGAGTAGCAACCTGGGCCTACTTGCATCATCGGTAGATTACCGTGTATTTAATATATTACATTTCATCAATGGTCATTGATTGAGTGGTTTTCTAATTACTTGATGTTCAGACAGTTGTTCATTCATTGGGATTCATTTTGTACCTTGGATTCCATTTCCATCATTAGTGGAAGTAATCATCTTTGTTAATGGATTTCATTATCATTCATTACTTAGACGTATCTTCCATGTGTTACTCAATTTGGTTCATATGATAGATGCATTCGGTGGCATATCCTTATATCATTTTTGCAAGACCTTCAAAATCATTTTCCTTTTGTTCGTTCAGGTAAAATGATGGGGTATGGCTTAATTCCCTCCTTCCAATTGATTTGTTCCCAATGACATTAGGACTTGTAGTGATCAGTGATATGATCCCTTACTATTGACAATTGGAATACATCAATCTCCTCTAATTGATAGATTCTAAAAGTGTTTGATGAAAACATATCTATTAATTCTTCTAGAATCTACTAGGTATCTTGATGCCTATTATCATTAACGGTGGGTTGACTCCCATTTTTTTAACAATGTACATTAATAATCAATAATCAAACAATGTCTCCCATGTTTGACATTAGATCATTTATTCACCTGGCACAAACTCATATCTTTGGTGGGTTTCAATTAAATACCTTGGGCCATTAGTACATCCCCTCTTTATGTTGATAACTAATTTGCGTTGTGTTGGTGTCGGTATCTTCATCCCTCCATCAGTGATCAAAATTCTCTTGTTGCATTGCATTTTAGGTGTCTCACCCAATCATTTGCATTCCATTAGGATCATGGATCATCTGATGGTGTGGCATTTTATAAATTTTTCCCTCATGATTTTTACCTACTGGCCCATTTTCAGGTCATTTACAGTCATTTTTGTCTTTACATTTGCAAAAAGTCATTTTTAGGGTTTTAGGTTTGATTAGATCTAGGGTTTATCCTCAAGGTATTATAAAAGCTCAATAATGATTAGCAGGCACATGAAGAGGTCAAATAAAGTCTTAGCAACAAAAATTTCAATAATCACATGCTTAGTGATTGATTTTTCCTCAAAACCCGTTTTGAGGAAAAACAGAGTTTTTATGTATTATGTACAAAATTTTATGTAATTTCATTTTTCCTATATGTAATAATTTCGAGATGCAACCCTGGGTGCTTTGCCAAGCTCCTGCATTCCCTCCCCTGCAAAAGAATCAAAATTTCAAAGCATTAAGTCCATCAAAGGCAAAAAGTAAGACAAATTGCCCAAAATAGAGTTTTAAAAAGCAAGTGAAATACAAACATGAGGAAAGTGGGTTTTCATAAGTGAAAAATCAAAATCATTGGCATATAAAGTGTTTTCATGCCAAAGGAAGCTCATTTGAATGCCAAAGAAGAGAGCAAGTGCAAATCCTGTTTTCTAGCCAAAGGAGCGATTTTGCATCCAAATAGTGAAAACTTGGAGGTGCGACACACATAGAGAAAAATTTGCACCGGGTTTCTAACTAACCCGATGCTCCAGAGAGGCATAGTGCACCTGTGAGTGTGCACGGTGCATCAGTCTTCAAGGCTCGAAATCATCCAAATCTTCCCCCAAAGCTCCCAAATCACAAATTCTTCATTTCACAAGTAAGTTGACACCCCCATATTGTCGATGTATGAGTTTCCATCAGTGTTTGTAGTGTTTCAATAGGGAAAAAATTAAACCCTAGTTCCTTGCATAGTTGTATTAAGAAAACTACCGAAGGTTTACAAATTACAGTTTTTGTTGTCCTATTCACCCCTGCCATTTCACTTCCCCTCACTACCATTTCATTCACGTCTTTCCTCCTTCCCTTTTTCCACTCACACTTACCTATTCTCCCTATCCCTAAAAATAATAACCCTAATCCCTAATCCCACTACCCAAAACCCTAAAATTGATAGCCCAAAACCTTAAACATCATTCCCCAAACCCTGTAATTTCCAATAACCCTACAAGAAGCATCCCAAACCCCCTATTCACAGTCCCTTCATAGTCTGTATCATCAATCCCTATTGTTTAGCAGCAAATACCTATTGACACTATAAAATCTCTTCATAATCATCTAAGAAAAATCAAGCATTGGCAAACATGGAGTCAGATTCTTCTTATGACAGAAATGAAGAAACAGTAAGTGACTCCTCCAAAGAAATTCATGCACCAAGGAGACGTCAGAAGGGTGGAAAACATATCCGAGAGGAACCCACTACATTTACTGAGTTGTTGGCCTACCCAATGGCTATAGAATTCTTCACACATCAGTCCTGCTATCAATTAAGTGAGATGGTGGAAAGAGTCAAATACCATCATGAGCTGGCTAGATTGTTTGTCCTCCATCTTCACAACGGTCAGGTCAATTTGGTAGGTGTTACATTCACTTTGACACCGGAATCTATAGCTGAAGCAACAGGTATTCCGAATGTGGGTGAACAGTGGAACAAGAGATAGCTGGTGGACAGAGAAAATTATCCTTATATCAAGGCTGGTTTTTAGAGACAGATTAGTATAGTTTTCCCTTTCAGGTATCTTCAGGACACATATGCTCCATTGATGAAGCTCATAATTAAATATTTCAGCTGTGAAGGCATATTATCTCGCCTGTATGCCTACCACATCAGATTATTAATGCATTTCACTAGGGTGAGGATGATGAACCTCCCCTATTTCATATGTTGAAATATCAAGAAAATGACCACATTAGTGCAAAGGAAACCTCCTCATCAGCAGTATAACAACATCGATCACTTTGCATTAATCAAAATTGTGGTTTTTCATCAACGTAGTTTACTAAATGTTTCATGGGAGGATTTCATTTCACATGAGGTCTTCACAGGCTCTCAACTACCCCCACCAGTTTTTCATGAGGTAGGAGAACCTTCACATCAACAAGAGATGCATGAGACTCAAACCACTAGTGTGCCAATGCTTGTCACTTACCAAAAGGGCACAAGGAGATTGTTTGCAACAACAAAACGAGTACTATCTCCACCCGGGGTGGAAGGGGTCTCGTTTCCTTCAACAAAGAAGTAGGTACAAGAAAATGGTAAGCAGCCATTGCATGATGAGGGGCCTTCAGAAGGTTAAGAGAGAGATTTCATTCTCATTCAGGATGATGACACCGATTTGGGCTCCCAAAGCTCAAAGCTCAAGGAGATCATTCAGGAACAACAAGCTGACATTCATGACTTATCTCTCAACCTGGAAAGAGAAAAGTGGATAATCAACTATCTTGAGCAGAGGAACAAACAGTTAGAGGATCAGCAAACCATCATGGAGCTCCAAAACATAAGAGAAAATAGGCAAGCTGCCAAGAGGAGGAAAGTCAAGTTAACATCACTTGAACAAGAAATTGATGCTGATCATGAATCTTGGCTTGAGAGAGTAAAAATGCACTTGGAAAATATGCTGGAGAAAACCAACAAAGAGAAAAATATGTTGAGGCACATGGCCTATCACTATTTGGCGAGAAACAAAGTTTGCAAAGCGAGAATTAGGATTTTTAAGGCCAAGTTGAGGAAAGCTTTGAGGAAGAGGAAAGAGTAAGAAAAGATCAAGAGGCTTCCTTATCCCGACATAGCACTTGATGCAAGACACTCATCCCAAATTTCAAGAAATTTGCGATACGTTTTGCCAATTTTGAATTTTTGGAGCAAAACACAGGTTTTTCTGCTTGATGCACTGCGCCAGATGGTGTGCGCTTTTGATAGGGACCTCCTTTGGAGGAAAACTCAACATTTTTGGATTCCTCAAGCAAAAATATGAATTCCTACAAATGGCCAAGAAATTTTGTCAATTTTTGAGCTTCCAAAAGGGTCAAAAACACCTCAAAAATGCCCTTTCTACCTCTTTTGGGCCACACAGGAAGCAATTTTGGGAGAACTCAATTTTGGAGGGGAAAATGGGCTCCAAATTGCGAAATTCCACTTGTTCTAGAAAGTAGATAGATACACCTTTCCATCAAGCCCACTCAGAGCAAATTTGATGCATAGGAAGGCCTCCAAAATCAGCTGCAAAAGGCGCTATTCACAGGGACAGAGGCGTGGCACACAGGATGGAAAATTGCCTTTTTTTGCCCAAAAACTCTGTTTTTCACCTAGTTTCTTCTCAATTTGACTTTTATCTCTCTCATAGTCAAAATCATGATGTAATTTGATGTAACTTGATGGAATTTGATGTAAATATGCTAAAATTTTACTCATGGAGGTAGATATATCATGAAAAGGTAGTTTTGAACTGAATGAATCAATTTCCTAGGTTTTAGAGGCAAGCTGTTCCACTGCCTACTTTTTAGTTCTTAGTTTATATCTTGTTGGAAAAACTCCTAAACTCATGAATTCGACCCCTAAATCCTAGCATGAGTTGTTTGTTGTCTATATCTAGTACTTTTTGAGTCATTTTTCAGGGTTGGACTTTTGTGAAAGCCTTGAGCAGCATTGTACATTCATCTCTGCAGTTTGGCAAAGGAATAGACTAGGGTTTGCAGCCTTTTGTCGGATTCTTGTGGCAAATTGATTTGGTATAATGCCTTCTTCTGTAATTCAAGTTTTACATGTGTTTATGTATTCCATTTTCTCTCTTTTCCAGCTGAACTAAATGAATCAAGGATAAAGGTAGAAATCATTGAAAATGCAGTGCTCTACCAAGGGTTTGTTTGGTTATTTATGTTTTCTATTGTTTGAAGAGGATCCCCGAGACTCTCATGCCCTTTCCAACTCCTCACCAGTCCTAAGACTCTCCATCTCATTCAATTTGAAGTACTAAACCATTTTCCTACCTCGCCCCATAGAAACCTCTGCAAAATTGAGTCCATTCCCCGGACCCAAATCTGCCTTTCACATTTGAGCCAGCAAAACATCATCAAATTCAATCAAAATCCTCTAAGCACATACCTAGCCTAAAATTAGTCTTTACATCCGTCATCTCAAGCTTTAGTGATCATATTTTCCTGATATTGACAAGGAGAGAGCCCTCTCCTGACCTGGTAGGGCTAGGTACCAGGTTAAGCGTGGTTTGATGTTACCCTAGATCTTGCCTTTCTCAGCCTGAGGTAGATTTGGGCCCTAACATAGTGGCGACCATACTAGAGAAAAAGCTTATTTGTTTGTTAGTGTTCATTGTTTTATAAACTACAGACGGAGCCTAAATTTATGGCAGGTAGCCTTTGAACTGCACATTGCTTTGCGAGTGCATAAGTAGATAAAAGTTGCTTCAGTCAATCTCTGGTCTAGTCTTATTAACTGAACATCTGACTTGTGAATTGCCCCAGTACATCAAATAATTATAGACCTTTGGATGATCAATTTAGAATTTGATAGGTTGAACAAGTTGATAATTTCCATTTGATTTTTGAGGATAATTTAACACGCTGGCTTCCAGAAGATACACCAGAGCAAATCCTGATCCAGATCCTCCTCCCATGTATGAAAATCCAAATCTTATTCCAAGAATTCTCCGTCAAGAAATTTTTGTGATTCCTGTGTTTAGATCTCGCTCATGCCTGGTTGTTTTTGAATATCTTGAATATCTTGAGTTTGATGAAGATTTTGATCTATCATTGTTTGAAACTAAGTCTAAAAGTGTTGTTGGTTCTACTGTCCTAAATCCGAAGTTCGTCAAAGATCTTGAAACTGAAAAGGCCAATAGATCAATTAACGATTATATTTTGAATATTCAAACTTCCATCATGGCTACAAACATTCTCGAATTTTTAGAATCCGCATCTACAACTCTTAGTTCATCTGCTATTGCATCTAGTTCAGAAATTCCTACTGAAACTCCTTTTATTCCCACCATTCCCGTGCAGCCCTCCATCTCTAATAAGAAATTTGCAGTGTTTTCACCTCCATCCACTCCTTCTACACCTCAAACATAAAAAATTTCTTCACCCCTTTCAACACCTCATACACCGGTCACGTCAGCTGCTCCAACGCCTCCTACATCCCTAAGGACAGTCGTAAATCCACCTCGAGCAATGGCTACTAGATATGCACCCCTTGTTTTGCCTCAAAACTTGGATGACATGCTCGCTGATTATCAAAGCAAAATTCCATTGTTTGACAGCACCCCCCAAAGTATCACAGCTCAGCAACATGTTGTTGGATGAGTGATTTCTTTGATCTCCACGAGATAGATGCAGAGAATGTAACAATGAGATTGTTTGTGCAAACTTTTGGAGGTGAGGTCAGAAATTGGTTTAGAGCATTGCTGGCTAGAACAATAAATTCATTGGAAGTACTTCAAATACAATTTTTGGATCAATGGGAGGTAAAGAAAAATCCACTTCAAATTCTTTCTGAATATGAAAACATTAAGAGGAATGTTGGTGAGAGTGTCCAAGATTATTGTGTTAGACTCAATTTTGTTTACAATATAATTCCTGCTGATATAAAGCCACCTATGGGGCTGAAATTGATTAAATTTTCTTATGGCTTCGATCCTGACATGGCCTATAAATTGAGAGAAAGAGATCTGCCCACATTGGAAGACATGTAGAAAATTGCAGTCAATGTTGAGGCAAATCTGCTTGCCAAGAGAGCTAGAGAAAAGGCCAAAAAGAAGGTAACCATAAAGGAGGAAGCTTCTTCCTCAGATCATTTGCTTCACAAGATCGAGAAGATGTTTGATAGGTTTACAACAGTTGATAAGCCTAAAACAGAAGTCATAAATCCAAACTTTCGTGGTCAGCAACAACCACATTTCAGAATCAAGCAACGAGAACAAAGAGCACAAGACCAAGCAACACAGTAGCAAGTTAAGACACCCTTACAGTAGAATTTTGTACATGGTCTGGAATTAGATGATGATGAGAACATAACTGGAGAAGAGAATCATTTCTTTACACCTAATGATTTGCCCATTTATATCACAGAAGATGAAGAGTATTTAGAAAGCCCAGCTGTACAAAGGGATGAATATTTCATCTTGGCAAACAAAACAATTCTTGAAGAAGAATTTGATGAATATCAAAGGGGATCAATGAATGCTTTGACAGCCCAGCAATGACAATATTCACTCAAGAGTAGAGAGGTACCCATCAATCCAATTCAGAAGAGGAAGGAAGTGACACCGCCAAAGAACGATTCTCCAAATGTACAGAAAAAGGGAAAGGAGGCAGCTGATCCTACCACCACCAAAACACAATCAGCAAATGAAAGATCAAATCAGCCAATGGTATCAAAGGAGAAGACTGAAAAGAAGGATGCTCTAGTCAAAGAGGTAGAGAAAACTTCAGCTTTTAGCTTAGCAAATGAAATTTCTAAGTTAAAAGTGTCAATACTTTGACTGAATTGATGAAGAATAGCAGCTATAAAAGTCATGTGTCATAGATTTTGAATTTAGATCCTTTATCTGATATGGTAAACATGGAGGATGACCAACCTGAGCTTATCTTTGGCCCGACATTAGAAGGTCAATTTGAGGATAGTGATGTAGCTCATTTTTACATCATCCTTAGATTGCATGATTATGTATTGCACAACACCATGTTTGATTTAGGAGCCTCTCATAACCTCATGCCTAAGGCAATCATGGAGAAATTGGGTTTGGACATCACTAGAAAGTATCATGACCTTTGTTCCTTTGATTCTGGTAGGGTTAGATGCATTGGTATTATTAAAGATTTGGTTGTCAGTTTGGATCAGATTCCTATGAAAAATGTTCTGATGGATGTGGTTGTGGCTGATATTCCTCCTAGATTTGGCATGCTTCTTTCCAGATCTTGGGGAGCAAAACTCAAAGGGACATTGCAGCTTGATTTCTCCTATGCTACTATTCCATGTTTGGTCAGTTGAGGAAATTATACCGGGAGAAAAAGATGAAGTACATGATCACTAGCAGGGAGAAACCTCTAAATCATCCAATCAACTATGTACATACTGATTTAGAATCATTTGTTCTATATTTTGATAGTTTTAATGATGTAAATAGTAAATTAGTGTAAGTAGAAGATATTCCAGAGATCACAGAAAATTTCAAAGTTTTACTAAAGCAAGAAAGACAAAGGCTTGATAGTACCGCTGAGCAGCCTTCCAACAACAACAAAAAATTGATGGACAGGAAGAAAAAGTAGAAGAGCAAACAAAATTTCAGCATTTGGAGGACGAATCCAGTTTGTGGAGCATGGATTTTGATGGCGCAGTAGGTAAGGAAGGTGTTGGAATTGGTATTTGGATACGCAACCCTGTTTTCTCACCAAATAAAGTGCCAAGTAATGTATGAGTTTGTTCTTATAAATTGGATTTTGATTGTTCAAATAATGAGGCTGAATATGAGGCTTTAATTGCTGGTTTGAAAATCCTCAAGAAGTTAAATGCTAAAAGAATTTCAGTATATGGCGACTCCGAGTTAGTTATCAAGCAAGTGAAAGGTGAATACCAAGTTAAGCATCCTCAAATGCGAGCCTACGATAATGCGGCATTAGATATTTTGAGAATGTTTCCAAATTACACTTTGACATGTGTCCCTTGTGTAAAAAATGTTATTGCAGATTCACTTGCAACAGCTGCCAGTAATTTGAAAATTCTGATGAATTCAAACAATAAGTTTGAAATTCATTGAAACATCGCCTAATTGTCCCTGATAATCAAAGGTATTGGCAAGTGTTTCAAGATGATAAAGAGATCGAAAAATTTCTACAAAATGAGGGCAAGTACAAAGGCACTTCCATAGATGGGGAGCATGATGATGGTGAAGCGGATATGGAAGTAACTTAGATGGAAGTTTTGCAGCTGAAGGACAATGTTATTCCTAAAGGTCTAATACCTTTAGAGGAGTTATTTGATTAAGATGATGTAGCCTGGAAACCAAGCTTGCTGCCAACCGAGAAAGGAGTTGAGGATGTGAATATTGGATCAACAGAAAATCCTAAAATGATGAAGTTATCGAAGGCGTTGCCTCCACAGGTAAAGGCAAAGTACATTAGTTTATTATCTTCATTTACTGATGTATTTGCATGGGACTATTCATATTTGAAGGCATATGATAAGAGCATTATTCAGCACATAATACCGATCAAGCCAAATCAAAAGCCATTTCGATAGAAGCTAAGAAGGATAAATCCAAAGCTGCTGCCCTCAATAGAGAAGGAAGCCAATCAATTGTACAAAATTGGTATGATCGTTCCCATAAGATTTTTAGATTGGATTTCTAATTTGGTGCCCGTGCGCAAGAAAACAGGTGAGATTTGATTATGTATTGATTTCAGAAATCTGAATAAGGTGTTTTTGAAAGACAACTATCCATTGCCCAAGATGGATCATATACTTCAAAGAGTAGTTGGAGCATCCTGCATGTCGCTACTTGATGGGTATTCCAATTATAACCAAATTCTAGTCCATGAGGATGATAGGGGCAAAACAGCGTTCACCACTTCGTGGGGAACTTTCCATTATGCCAAGATGCCATTCAGATTAAAGAATGCTGGTGCGACCTTTCAGCGGGCTATGGATATCACATTTGCTAATGAAAAAGATGTATTTTTAGTTGTTTATCTTGATGATTTGATAGTTTTTTCTAATTCATATGAAGAGCACCTTATCATTTGAAGATTGTATTTCAGTGGTGTAGAAAGTATGGCATATCTCTCAATCCAAAGAAGAGTTTGTTTGCCATGGATGAAAGCAAGCTTCTCGGGCATATCATATCTAAGGAGGGCATCCACATCAATTCAGCTCGAGTGGAAGCCATTCAGAAGATTGATTTTCCACGAAGAAAAAAGGAGATCCAAGCATTCAATGGTAAGATGAATTTCTTACGTTGTTTTGTGCCAAATCTTGTAGAACATTTGAGGGAAATCACAAAAATGTTAAAGGAAGATAGTGTAGTAAAGTGGACTGAGGAAGCCATCAAATATTTCAATTTGATAAAGTTGGCCCTTTCTTTAGCTCCCTTTTTGATCAGCCTGGATTATTCCCAAGATTTCATTTTGTTTTCATTTTCTTCGGATCATACTATGGCAGTGGTCTTAATGCAGAAAAAAGACTTGCTTGAGAAACAAATTGCTTTTTCCAGCAGAACCATAAGGGATGCAGCTTTAAAGTACAATATTATTGAGAAGCAAGCTCTTTCTTTGGTAAAGGCATTGAAATATTTTCGAGTCTATATTCTGCATTCTCACATCCTTGCTTATGTCCCTAATGCTTCCGTTAAAGATGTCTTAGTGCAAACAGATCCGAAAGGGAGACGAGGCAAATGGATCACAGTTTTGTTAGAATATGATGTGGAGATCAAACCAACAAAGCTCATCAAAGGTGTTACACAAAAAATTGTCACCATGACTTTCTATAGTTTGTGTGAGTCCATCAACACTCATACATATCTCCTTTGCAAGTCTTAAACCTCAACTCTTCATGTCAAGCCTTGAAAATGGGAGAAAGACCTTAAAAATATCTCAAATCCTGGTTTCGCACTTTCTCCTAGCATTGCCTGCGATGCCACACCTAATGGTCATGTTTCCTGTGAACCTGACCGCTCTGTATATTGAGTAATGGGTGCGAACCCCTGTAAAAGTTAAAAAGGTGTGAGTTTATTCTTAAAAACTCATCTTGGGTCACTTCTAGACACTTCTAGAAGGAATATTACGCTGGAAAGTCCGCTCCACCTTGGTTAATCCATTCCATAACTAAGGGAGCTAACTCCATGATATGAGGTGCTTATCCCATTGAAGGAGGAACTTATCTCTTCAATGGTGGACCTACAACTTCCTCCATTTGCACTATAAATTCATGCATTGGGTTGGTTGTAGAAGAGGTTGAAAGCTGAAGATTCTTGAGGGTAAATGATGCTAAAACCTAGGCTTCCTTTTTGAGCTTGTGAGAAGACAGATCACATACCTTTCATGTCATTTGGGAAGTGAGTGAGGCTTGTCAAAGTAGAGGAGACTCTTGCTGGACCCTGGAAAGGACTTGTTCAACATCAAGGCAAAGGTTGTAAGGTTCTTTTATTCATAAAGTTAATACAATCAAGTTTGTTTTTCTCAATGACCTGCCTCTAATGGTTTATTTTATGAGCTCCTTGATCTTCATAATGAACATGTTTTGTTATACGCAGGTATGCTTTGATGTGTGCTTGTTTGTGTATGCAAGTTATTAAATGAGAACTGCTTGAAGTTGTTGGGATAAAACTGCCTCGAACAAGCGTTGGACCGAGGTAGGGTTCGTTACACCTCTTAGTATTCATTAATGAATTGAAACATGTTTAGAGAAAAGTAGATTTGTTTGTGCTTTTTGTTGCTAGATATCATTAGATACTAAGCAGATCGGTCTTGTCGGCAAGAACGATATAGTTTGTTCCCATTTCAACCTCTTTAAAAAATGAAACTGGATGTCATGAGCATAGTTCCTTGTCTTGTGTCAAGCTCGTTAAAAAATGAAACAAGGAGTCTTGAGGAAAGTTCCTGTTACTGAGTCAACCTCGTTAAAAAATGAATCAGGTATGAGGACAGTTCTTTTCCTGTGTCAACCTGATTAAAAAATGAATCAGTAGGTTATATAGGTAGATTGTAGAGAGTAGGAATTATGAGGATAGTTCCTTGTCTTGTGTCAAGCTCGTTAAAAAATGAAACAAGGATTCTAGAGCATAGTTCCTTGTCTTGAGTCAAGCTCGTTAAAAAATGAAACAAGGATTCTGGAGCATAGTTCCTTGTCTTGTGTCAAGCTCGTTACAAAAATGAAATAATGGTTTTGAGGATAGTTCTTTTCTTGTGTCAACCTCATTAAAAAATGAAACAACTCCCTTTTCGAGTCAAGTCTTTTCAAGATCTTGAAAGTAAACCTTCATTTCATCCACCTGGCTGAATGCAATGAACCTTGGGGGCATGTAGCTCGCTTTGCATCGTTATGCTGGGGGCATGCGAACTTATATCAAGCATAGTTTTTCGTTTCAAGCTTGTGTAAACATG
The DNA here is from genome assembly GCA_000404065.3 of Pinus taeda. NCBI lineage: Eukaryota > Viridiplantae > Streptophyta > Pinopsida > Pinales > Pinaceae > Pinus > Pinus taeda. The sequence goes on along the minus strand of APFE030616749.1, from coordinate 2,577 downwards.
AAACCGAATACAAGCATAGTTTTTCGTTTCAAGCTTGTATAAACATGAAACGGAGTCCAAGCAAAGTTCTCTATGGTTCAAGCTTGTGTAAAAATGAACCCATACCAGATTTACATCTCGTGATTGCCTTTTTTATCCGCTAAATTCTGTTAGATGAGCCTTGGTTGTTTTCATTCCATTGCCCCCATCTCTTTGGCTGATCATATGCTTTCACTTGGTTGTTTTTCATTTCCTGAGGGACCGCAGTTATGAGTGGTTTTTTTAGCCAACCTCTTGCCCATTACATGTTTTGAGCAGTTCCACCATTCCCGGAACCAGTTGCTACCCTTTATACCACTCGTTCCTCTAGGATGAGTCCTCTTTACGCTCTTTTTTGACTCGTAAAATATGAAAATATTGCCGAGTTTTTCTTTTTAGACTCGTTAAAACGGAATTAAAAAGACGGTCTACTTACAGTTCTTTTCTGACCGTATAAACATGAAAATATTGCTGGACTTTTGTCGTTTCAAGTTCGATATTGGTAATAAAACGACTTGTTTTTTATCGCTCTTTTACTTTTTCAGATTGAAGTCACTAATTATGAAAACTACTCCTTGATCGTAATGATCAAGCGGTTCTCTCAAGTATTATTTTATACTTTTTCGGGCTTAGGAGACACAAATTTCCGAAAAAGGACAACCATGGAGTTTTCTTAAGATTTTCTTCTGACTCCCTAAAATTGAAAAACGCCGAGTTTCTCCTATACTGGACTCGTTAAAATTCAACAGTAAAGGACCTGTTCAATTACAAACAGGAACGAACCACTCTTTAGGGTTCGAATCTAAACTAAGTTGGACTGATCTGAAGGATGAGCTTATAACCGAGCAAATGTTATCCTCCTCAAGCTTGTCAAAAATAAAGAGGTACTTGCTAGAAATGGTGGGGGAAAAGAGAGAAAAATGAACCTGTTTGTCTTACTTTGTGTTTGAAAAAACTTTCTGTCACTCTTGAACACGACACTTTTATCCACCTGGGTTGGGAAATCATTTACCTAACAGTTAATCAAGCCATATTGAAAGTCTTCAGCCGGTTTCCAGGTATTAACTTTGGGTCAACTGTCACCAAGCCATCTGCAGTGTCGTTATGTGTTCAAGAGGTCTGTGCAAATAAACCATTCACCTACAAAATATTTGTCATCCATCATTGACCATCCCTGAGTTAGTTCTTGCTAAAACATATTTCTTTAGACTTGATCTATGATTTCATGTTATAGGCTTGCCTATGACGGATCACTTTCTATTGACTCCAACTCGTTATCTAGAAAGATGATCTAGAAATCGTCAGTGCCTTATAATCTGCATGCCTCAATAGCAGGTTTCTTGCCTTTGACGACAGGTTGCATCATTGACCTTCGATCAAAGGATTCAGTGACATGTTCGACATCGACTCATTCATTCACATTTCATGGATTGTACTGAGTACTTTGAGGGCCATTGACATTACTGGTGGTTCCTCTCACACTTGTTAACAGTTTACATCATTGACTGGTAATCAAGTGGTTTCTACCATGTTCGACTTCGACACATTCATTCACATGGATAGAATTGTACTAGTTCAAGAAGTAGAAATGAAGACCCTGGATCTAGTTTCCACCATCTAGGCTATGAGGAATTTTGTTATCATTATATAGTGGACTATTCATAAACAGATGGTTGCGCCCATACTGTGTCCATGTGTTCCTACTTGTGATGTAATAAAAAATCATTCCTGTATCAGAGAAATTAGATAGTTCTTAGTCAATTTTGATCTGAGCATGGGAATGCCTACCTCAGTGATGATATTTTCACATATATATATTTTGCATTGAATTTTTTTACAAGTTCGACCAGGGTATCCACAGGAAGATCCTTGAAATGATAAAGTCCTTCACCCTTCTTAGATTATAAAAAACCATCCTCATCTATTACAGACTTCGCACTTTAGGGGGCAATCTGTTACACAAAAAATTGTCACCATGACTTTCTACAATTTGTGTGAGTCCATCAACACTCATACATACCTCCGTTGCAAGTCTTAAACCTCAGCTCTTCATGTCAAGCCTTGAAAATGGGAGAAAGACCTTAAAAATATCTCAAATCCTGGTTTCGCACTTTCTCCTAGCATTACGTGTGGTGCCGCACCTAATGGTCATGTTTCCTATGAACCTGACCGCTCTGTATATTGAGTAATGGGTGCGAACCCCTATAAAAGTTAAAAAGGCCTGAGTTCATTCTTAAAAACTCATCTTGGGTCACTTCTAAACACTTCTAGAAGGAATATTACGCTGGCAAGTCCGATCCACCTTGGTTCATCCATTCCATAACTAAGGGAGCTAACTCCATGATATGAGGTGCTTATCCCATTGAAGGAGGAACTTATTCCTTCAATGCTGGACCTGCAACTTCCTCCATTTGCACTATAAATTCATGCATTGGGCTGGTTGTAGAAGAGGTTGAAAGCTGAAGATTCTTGAGGGTAAATGTTGCTGAAAACTAGGCTTCCTTTTTGAGCTTGTGAGAGGACAGATCACATACCTTTCATGTCATTTGGGAAGTGAGT